>QFEA01008282.1:25434-43424 GCA_003315975.1 Lactifluus echinatus
GCACAGCGTATGGTATGGAATGAGAACGTTGGCTCTTTGTAGGAAACGTAGTTTTTTTTTTTTTCGTTCTTAATTATAACCAAATCGCTTGCAGTGCGGTACAACCACTCACCCGTATCAAGGTCTCCCTCCTTGCAGAGCGTACCCGACAGGAAGATGTTCTTGTCGGGATGGAGGAGATACCTTGTGAGCCCCGATCCGGTTCGTCAATTTCATCAAATTCTTACTCACGTGTCCGGCCGAACATTCAACACGTAGAACTTACTATTTTATTGAGCAATAACGACCTTCCTGGACATCCAACAGAGCCGGCCACACTACTCTTAACGATCGCTGCTTCTGCGAATGCACATTCCCCGCAGGCTGCGATAATCGGCATCCAGTGCTCCAAACTGGCGGATTTAGGCAGGCCTGCCGCTGAAGTGGCTAACACTCCCCAAGAACGTGAAACGATGCAACCCATGGCAGTCACCTCACTTGTATCTCCTTCATCCCCGAGGAGTGACCGTTCTATTGAGAACGGTACTCTTGTGAACCAGGAGTGGACAACCGTGACCAAGCCCAGATGTCACGTGCCGTTCTCAACAGCGCCGAAGAAGCTATCAATGCGATGGGGACATGGAGCGGTGCTGTTGATAATATCAAGCGAGCAAAGCGAGTGACGGATATCTTGAGTCCTGTCGCAGAAGTATGTCCATTATACTTTTTCCCTGTGTTTGGGAGCTAACTATCACTATTCAGCTCAATCGGTTTTCCAAATTAGGATGGGGTCTCCTCTCAAAGATCCCCGAGGTGAGTCTCCATACCTTGTCCCAAGATATGGGGTTTTTTTCACCTAGTTTTCCAGACTTTGCTGCAGCAGGTCCAGCGTGACGATAATGTGCGAACACTTGGAGGCGATAGGCGATGCATTTGATTTTGCGCAAGACGCAGACACTTTGACGAACATCAGGCCCGAATCTAAGCAAGCCAAAATCCTCGAAGACATGGGGCATTGCGTGGAAAAATGCATCAACTTCATCAAATCGTATGCCAAGGATGTGCAAGTCGGTAGGTCGTCTGGATCCCTCGCCTTGGTCGTTTCAAACTAGTGATTTGTAGGAAAGCGGACTTTGAAGAATTTTTTGGCGGCCCAGTCGACGACGAAATTGAAAACTTCCAAAAAGCCCTCGTCCGACTCCGAGACAACTTTCTCGCACATGCTGCTATCAGTACCGAGGCTACTGCGCACCAAATAGAGTTAGATACCAACATCAGGGAGTTACCTTATAAGGGAGGCTGGTGCTTTGGCGATGAGAAGCGCTGTCTTCCGGGCACGCGAAAAGATTTCCTGGACCACATCATCAAGTGGATCAACAACCCCGAGTCTGGACGTGGCCTCGTTCTCTTCGGCCAGGCGGGCACAGGAAAGTCCTCGATTGTCCACGAAATCGCACGTCACTTTGAAAATGAATGTCTATCCGACCGTTACCCGCAGTTCAAAGTTGCACTTTGGAGGGCCGTCAAGGACAACTCGTCACGTAGTACGCGAGACCATCGTACACTATTTCAATCCCTTCTCCTGAACCACTCAAGGGTCTGCAATTCATTCATCCAATTCTGATCGTCACTGATACATTGGATGAAAGTGGAGACGTAAATGGCACAAAGGGATTAGACACATTTCTCGCTCAACACATCTCGGAATTTCCATCAAATTTCCGCGTATTCATCACGTCGAGGCCGGAGCATGGTATCGAACCTGCATTTGCGGTGGCCCAATCGGTCAACCTCATTTGGATGGACGATTCCAAGCTGTCTGTCAATACGGAGCGAGATATTCACACCTATCTGGGGAACGAACTTCCTTCTGATGTGTTAAATGAGTATGGTGTTGAATTGGCAAAGAAAGCAGAGGGTTTGTTTCAATGGGCAGCCGTTGCATCTGGGTTCATTAACAACCCTCTCGGCTCCTTTGGTTTTAGCACGGAAAAATGCATCAAGCATCTGCTGGGCCTGTCTCCGAATCGTAATCGACAAAGTCCGCTGGATGACATATATGAACAAGTCCTCCAAGAATACTTCGGGGACGACGAAGCACAAGATCTATTCCGATCTGTGATGGGGCAGCTTTCCTGCAGCATTCGAACCGCTCTCAATTGTTTCCTTGACTGCTCTGCGACGACATGCTCCCATTGATGACTCCGACGATTCAGGTTCCATTGTGAACATGCTTCGCCACCTCGGCTCACTGCTAAGCAATGTCTTTTACGTTGACCTTCCAGAGGCACACCGCCAATTAACCCACTCCTGCGTTGGCCTGATGCTTAAGGGGCTGAAATTCAATATCTGCAAGCTTGAGTCCTCATATCTTTCCAACAGCAATATCCCTGACCTCGAATGCCGAACTGCCAATAATATTTCATCTGCTTTACGCTATGCATGCTTTTTTTGGGGAAATCATCTAGAACATCTCGCTATCGAACAGGATCTCTTTATGAAACTTCAATCGTTGATCGAGACCAAATTTCTGTTTTGGCTAGAAGTGCTAAGCGTCAAGAGCAATGTGAGCCTCGCTCCACCAGCGTTGAAATCTACAAAGACGTGGTTGGTGTCTGAAACTCAGGTGGGGAACGTCCTGTAATTCTGTATGACACATAGTGATTAATGTGCCAAATTGTAACAGTGTTCGCGAGTTGAGGTAGAGAAATTGTCGTTATTGATCAATGATGGGTGCCGGTTTGTCCGGTATTTTGGAATGGCTATAGCAAGGAGCGCTCCACACATCTATGTCTCGGCTCTGCCTTTCTCACCAATTTCCTCGTATATCGTCGAGCATTACCTTCACCTATTCCCATATACCGTGTCCTTAGAACGTGGGCGATTGTCTCATTGGCCAAGGAAGGAGATGGAGATTCAGGCACACAGCGGACCAGTCTACTCTGTCGCGTTTTCGCCAAATGGTCAGCGCCTTCTGTCAGCGTCGCGTGACCGCCAGATCAGGGTGTGGAATTCCACGACGGGAGTGATTGCGGCAGGCCCGTTTACTGGACATACAGATTGGGTCCCATCTGCTGCGTTTTCACCAGACGGTCAGCGGATCGTCTCAGCCTCAGCGGATCGCACGATACGGGTGTGGGATGCCACAACGGGAGAGGTCATTGCGGGCCCATTTACTGGCCACACCGATATGGTCAAGTCTGTCGCATTCTCACCAGAAGGTCGGCGCATCGCGTCAGCCTCGTCCGATCGCACGATTCGAGTGTGGGACGCCACAACGGGAGAGGTCATAGCGGGCCCATTTACTGGGCACACATCTTGGATCAAATCTGTTGCATTCTCACCGGACGGTCAGTGGATCGTCTCGGGCTCGCATGATCGCACAATTAGGGTATGGGATGCTACAACCGGGGACATTGTAGTGGGCCCATTTAGTGGACACACAGATCTTGTCTCGTCCACTGCATTCTCACCGGACGGTCAGAATATCGTCTCGGCGTCGCATGATCGCACGATTCGGGTGTTGAATGCTACGACGGGAGAGGTCGTAACGAGCCCATTTACTGGACATACAACTCAGGTTGAGTCTGCACTTTCACTTTCGCCGGACGGTGAGCGGGCCGTTTCCGCCTCAAGCGATGGCACGATCTGGGTGTGGAATGTAATGACGGGGGAGGTCGTGGTGGGTCCATTTACTGGACCTACACTTGTCTGGTCTGTCACATTCTCGCCGGATGGCCAACGCATTGCGTCAGCGTCGAACGATGGCACAGTTCAGGTTTGGAATGCCACCGCGGGAGAGGTTGTAATGGACGCGTTTACTGGGCACACATATTCGGTCAACCCTGTCGCATTCTCACTGGATGGCCAGCGAATCGTGTCAGCTTCGGAAGATAGCACGATTAGGGTGTTTAATGCTATGACAGGAGAGGTCGTAGCCGGCCCGTTTACTGGACATGCGCATAATGTCTCATCTGCTGCATTCTCCCCAGATGGTCAGCGAGTGGTCTCAGCGTCGCGCGATCGCACTATTCGGGTGTGGGATGCCACGACAGGAGAGGTCGTAGCAGGCCCGTTTACAGGGCACTAATGTGGTCTGCTGTGTCGCCTTCTCGCCGGATGGTCAGCATATTGTGTCAGCCTCGTGGGATCTCACGATTCGGGTATGGAATACCACGACGGGAGAAGTAGCAGACCCAATTACAATTACCGGGCATACCTCTTGGGTCTTGTCTGTCGCATGGCGGGCCCATTTACTGGACACACAAATGCGGTCAACTCTGTTGCATTCTCGCCGGATGGTCAGTGGATCGTATCGGCCTCGGGCGATCACACGATTCGGGTGTGGAACGACATGACGGGAGAGGTCGTAGCGGGCCGGCACCCATTCACCGGACATACAGGTTGGGTCAACTCTGTTGCGTTCTCACGGGACGGCCAGCACATCGTCTCGGCCTCGAGCGATCATACGGTTAGGGTGTGGAATGCCGTGACAGGAGAGGTCGTGGTGGGTTCGCTCACTGGGCACACAGATTCAGTCAACTCAGTTGCATTCTCGCCGGACGGTCAGCACATTGTTTCAGCCTCGCGCCTGTTAAATATATTGTGCGCGCGCGAGCTTCCGGAGTGAAGCGGACGCGGAGCGAACGTGCCCGCAGTCCATCCCATCTGGTTGTGTGCTTCAGTATGAATTACAAACGGACTGAATTAAAGTAGATTAAAATGTGGAGCTGCTAGGGGCGAAGTCTCGTGGAGCGTATACTCGCGTATCGCTAAGCCAGATGACGGAGCCGCCTAATTTCGCTTAGATAAAAGGGGACATGCTATTATCTATAGCAGTCCGCGCGCACTGTAGTTTCTTGTGATTTTCTGTTCCGCCTTACAAAGTATCCCCTGTAGAAATACTCCTATGTTTTGGACAGTACTTAAGTAGTCTACGGTTCCAGTGTAGCCCCTCAGTCTCATGCATTGAAACGCGCACGGCTGAGGTGAGCATCTGCGTCTTTTACATCACGCGCCTGTATTTACTCGCTTTTAGAGCATCGCTACTTTACAGGTAAATTAACACAGTCTCGTGCATTGAAACGCGCACGGCTGAGAGCGTCGCTACTTTACAGTAATCGCGCGCGCGTTTAAAACAACTCATATATCGTAGACTCAAATAAACAGATTACACGACCATAATCTTATCAGCGCCATCACACTATTTGGTTATGGAATGTCATAACACAAGACACCGAGAACCTCCAGTTTATGGACCAGCCTTCTATCAATGCTGATGGTTGAATATATGGTGCAGAGGGAGAACTACTTTTATGGGTTCCCCGGCTTCAACGGCGGTGCCTTCACCGACCGAACACAGTCTGGATTGCGGGGAAACATGAGACTCGTCTCGAAGTCTCGAAATTTGTGCACGGATTGAATTGGGCTCAATGTTATAAATCGTCCCAAAAAATCGTCCCAATAGAGTCAGATACGACGTAACGTAATCGGGAGACAAACTAATACGCTTAATATTGAGTCTAAAAAAGAACGATCATTGGTTAGTTTCAATCACACGAGGCTGTCAGGCAATAGTAGGGTTTGAACCATAGCTATGAACGGCTGAAAGTGATCACGGGCTGTGACGTGCAGGGTGTGGAGAATTATCCCGATGAGTCATAACAATAAGAACATCTCTGATGGATGTGTCACCCATCCAAAGTCCGATATTCTAATTATCCTGTATAAAATAGCTCATATGGTTTTTTGGGAGTTGACAGAGGCGTGTTGGGCTGCTGCTGGAGTGGTATTACTGCGGAGGCGATCTGCAAGATCTGCCCTTCCATCCGAGGTCGGAAGGCTTCCCATGCAACCCCAACAGAAGGTAGATTCCATTCAGAGTCGAGCCATCAAATAAAACAAGTGTTCAATAGTTCGAGACCGAACCGAGAAGTTCGTTATGCTGAGGAATCTAATCACTGGAACTAATCACTGGAACATGGATCATAAGGAACATAACATCATGATAACATAAAGCACTCAAAAATAGTCACATGATCATCACACATCAAGGTTCCGGTTGCATCCGATTGAACAAGTCTTACTTACGGGGCAACAAGCCTTACTTACGGGGCAGAGATGTAGGAGTGATAGGGAGGGTAGGGTTTTGTTATCTCGTACAGGCTTGGGTGCGGTAGGCCGTATACGATACAGAGATGCACGTAACGACTATCACTTTTGCTCTCGGGGCTCTGTGCGTGCAACGTTGAGCGGAAAGCAGAAGACTCGCAGAGGTATTACTTACGCGACCACTGCACATTCAAAATCAAGCTGTCGTATCCGCGCCCGTTCATCTTTTCCATCGCGCGCTGCGCCACCGTCCGGTCCTCGAAGCTGACAAACGCAAAGCCCTTCCCGATACCCGTGTCCCTGTCCCGGCCGACATAGACACGCGCGACGCGGCCAAAGGCGCCGAACAGCTCGCGCAGGTCATTCTCCTGCGTGTCCTCGGAGATGTTGGTGACGCGCAAGGTTGGCAGATCGTCGCGTGAGCCGCCTGGACGCGACATTGACTCGCCGGGGCCGCGGTTGCGCATCGAGGGTGGAACGTATTTGCTTGGGCCGCTGGCAGTTGGTGCGGCTGCGGGTGGCGGGGTGTCGGTGTCCTCGTCGCCCCCTAACGGCGGCGTTTCTGCTAGGTAGTTTCGTGCGATCGCACCTTGAATCAGTAGGGGAGGCAGTCATGACGCACCAATACTGTCCAACCCAGCGAGCGAGTCTTTGTATGGGCACTTGGCCGTAAAGTGGTCCCCTTTGCAGATCCTGCAGACCACCTTTCCTGCACCAGCTTTGGAAAGGCTGGCCTTCATCGCCTGCTGCTCGGATGGCTCGGATTCTGATGACTACTCGTAGTACACGCACACCAAATAAATAGGGATATCAGGGCAAGAAAGGATTTTAACATGACGAACCTTGTTTCCCGGAGTGAGTTTTAGAAAGACCATCTCACCGACGGTGGTGGTGGCCCTATCTGGGCCTGCCTTGTTTCCCTTTTCGAGCCCGAACTTGGCCCACATTTTTCGTTCTGCTACGGCGTGTTCTACTAATGACTTTTGCAGCGTCCGCTTGATCTTTCTTGTGATCTGCTTCGAGCATGAGAGCGACCACAAAGACAAAGGTTCACGACGTACCTTGACCTTCTTACCCTCGTCATTGACGACGTATTCTACCGTCGTTCGAATGCCATTTTCATCGACGTAATCTTCGCCTTTAGTTTGATCTAAACAATGATGAGGATGCGGAGACGCGGACAAGGGGAAATGGACCTACCGAGATCTTCGACGTCGTCGGCCCAGGAGGTCTTTTGTACCCTGTGCAACGCGAGATTAGCTCTTATGGAACGTGAAAAGATACTGGTGCCCACGCAGTAGCCATTTTGTGTTATAGAGAGATTTTCCGTCTGATGTCCGCCTGTGTTTGTGTTTGTGGGTCCGCCACTATCCCGGTTCTATCAGCACAGCAAAACGTGTATGATGAAAAGCGATGCGATGCGATCCTCTTTATCTTTCCGATTGCGGCCAGCTTTCTTGCTGGGGCTCGCTACGCTACCCTCGGACTTGACAATGCTGGTTCACTCTTACCCTTGTACTAGCTAGCTGAGCAGCGATGGCAATCATGTACTGCCCACTGAAGTGCTCGTCCTCATCCTCGTCCTCGCTTTCGTGATGACTCGTCTTTTGGCGCTCCGGAGACGGAGAGCCGGCATCTGAACGGAAGTCAGAAGTCAGCGGCGGCGCAAGAACACAACGCTTGATTCTACATCATATGGTTGCTGTGTCCTCTGACAAAAAAATGGAAAACAACGAAAGACTTCTGACGTATATTATATCAACCTCTCTTTGCCTGCGTTATCTTTATCTCCTTTATCTGACACGAACAACGTCTGGTCCCCATAGGTGAGTTTTCTCGACCTACAGCATATATTCACACATGATGAACCTATTCGATATATCTGTAACTGGTAGACGTCGCCTCTGTCAATCCAGGGTAGATGATCGATTCAGTTTCAGGACCACCAAATTCCACGCAGCCAGGTGGAAACGTTTACTGGGATCCAAAACATGTTCTCCTTCCCTCAGGGCCCAGGACATCCCCAAGTACTAATGGGCGCAAGGAGTATCCTGTCATCCAGAATTCCTTGACAGCTGGTGGGCGGTCGTCACCGAGCGTCACTGGGAGTGACAATGACCACCCGCGGGATTCGAGTTCAGTACCCCGGGCGCAATCGGTGTCACGAGGACCTGTGAGACGCCCATCCCTCCGGAGGACCAAGCACTTTCCACTAAGGACATTACCTCCACGGGTACGGCGAGAAAAAGCTAAGCCATCACTACCCCCCAAAGCTCCGACGCCCATCGGGCACGGCGCTACGTCCTCGAAGATTCCGTTACCCGTGTCCCTGGAACGTCAACCTTTGTCGCCTACCATTGACGGGCCAGCGCCATGTCCGAGGCCATACAGTGTCGATACTGCTCCTGGGCTCAAAATATATGATTCTGGACCTCCAAAAGCGCGTACACCGGATAGCGGAGGTACTGACCCGAACAATCGCAGGGAATCGCGTGCAGAAGAAAGGGTGCGTTTAAACCCTTGGGCTTACGTTACCAGCGCTAGCGAGGCTGTAAATTACAAAGCTAATGCCATTCTTAGGAAGGAGATGGAGGAGGTGATGGTACCGAAGATGAAGACGGAGAAGGGGACGGGTACGATGACGAAGAAAGCGAAGATGAAATGGAAGAAGAACGGGCACATGTTGATACCCAGAGGAAAATAGTTGGCTCAGGTCAACTCAGCCCACCAGGAGGCGCAAGAGTGTCGTCCTCGACCGGTCAACCTAGACCCGTGCCAGGCTGGAATTCAGCCGCTGGAGCACGTCCGCAAGATGCAAAGCCAGCGACTCGTCAATCCTACACATCACCACACAAACAGAACAAGACCCCACCTCGTGCATCATCGTCTCGTGTTTCCCAATCCCAAGGACCCTACAGCGAGCCTCCAGTCTCCCGTCAGCCGCCCACGCGACCTAGCTCTGCACACTCTCACTATCCACCCGACGCTTTCCCTCCACGACCTGCGTCGTTTTCCACGTCTCGTCCTCGACCCCAACACCCTACGGAGGGCTCTACTCGAACAACGTGGCCTTACGATGCTGCGCTTTGGCCGCCTTCCTTCAGTCCTGGGAGCAGGCAGATTGGTCCCCATGTCACCGGATTCAATTTTAACGAGGGTGTAGTTACAGCCCCCACAGAATGGGGCGAGGGCTCTGAGCCGGGTGGTTCGGAGCGACGGAGCTTCTACAGCCTTCAGAGCAACCTCAGTGTCGCGCGCAACATCTACATTGAACAGCAGGTGGCACGGCGAGAGGAAGAGGCGGCGCATCGCGAGGAGGAGGCCAGAAGGAAAGAAGCCGATGCGCGGGGGCTCGAGATGGCTGCACGCAAGGCCTTCGCGTGGGTGCAGGGCCTCGAAGCGCGCGTTGGGAGGATTCACGACGCCACGATGCAGGCAGAGGCGGAGGCAAAGCGCCGTGACGCGGAGATATGGGAGAGGGAGGCGGAGGTGCTGCGGAAGGAGGCAGAGACGGCGAAACGGGAGGTCGAGGTGGCGAAGCGTGAGATCGCGGCAGAGCGCGCAGAGCAAGAGGCGCGGCGCAAGGAACGCGAGGCACGTCGCAAGGAGGCGGAACTCCTGATGAAGGAAGGGGATGTGCGACGAAAGGAGCAAGAGGCGCTTCGCGTGGAGGAGGACCTACGCCGGAAGAAGATGGAGATCAGGCGGAGGGAGGAGAAGCTCCTCAAACGTGAATTTGGTCGGCGCGCCGGCGGGGATCGGTTGGGCACGAAGGACGTCGTCGTCGCGGCTTGGGAAAAGCTTAAAGGACGGATCAGCCGGGAATCTCCAGTGGGCGACAAGCGGAATCCAAGTCGCGTCTTCTCCGTGGGGGATCTCGACACCTCCCCGGACTATGATAGACTCGGCGAAGGTATCGACGACGAAATTGAGGACGCAAGTTTGAATCTGGACACGTCTACTCGCAATGTGGAACGGTGGCGCAGCGAGGTTGACGTCCCGGATTTGGCGAACGTCGCCATCGGAGGGAAGCCAGATGAACTGATGTCAGTGTCCAACGCGATTCCCAGTGAGTGTGGGACATCCGCTGAGCTCTCGGCAGAGTACACGGTGAGAAGCGTGAATTCTTACAAGGAGCGGCTTCATCGCAGCCCGGCCGGGTACTTTCGTCGGGTTGGATAGAGGAGAGGGTATATTTAACATCATATACTATGAGATCAGTTCAGTGAAATTGAACACGCTCACGTGCATCGTTTCATTCAAGGCACGCCGCTCTTTGCGGCAGACGCGCGTGTTGAAGTTGAAACCCGACATGATCCTGTTTGCTTCTCACATCTCATCCGACCTCACGCCGTGTGCACTGTGCGTACCATTTCTGACTCGTGATCACGCCTGACAGCATAACTTGCATAGTCCCTTGCAATCAAACTGCACACTGTGGACTCGAGCGGCCTTTCGACGAGAATTTGAATTTTCATATCAACAGTCCACAAACTGAGAGTGTGATGACAATCCGCGACTTACCAGCCGAATTATTGACGGACATTTTCGAACAAGTCGTGACTGATGACAGCCTTGTGGATCCTTTCCACCCTACAAACATGTCACTCTCTCGATGGGATAGGCGACCTACGAAGAGTGATTGGGTCCTCGTCAGCCCCAGCGAGGATGTTCACATCAAACAAACGCAAATATACGCAGCAACAAAGGTGTGTTTCATCTAGCAGGATGGGGGCGTTGCTTATTCTGAAATCACAGGCTATCATGTTTACCTGCAAGCAATGGTACCGAATCGCCTACCATTTATTGTTCCACTGTATCTTCCTATCCGACATTGTTCGACTCCCCCCACTTTGCGTTGTCCTTGATCGCTACGCATGGCTGGGGTGGTATGTTAAGCGTATTCACTTAGTCCGATATTACAGCACCCGGCGTGTGCCAATCGCCGACGTCGAGACCATGCTAGTGACTGTTGTCCAACACTGCCCAAATCTCGAACTCTTCACCGTCGAATGGCAAATCGCCCCTTCTTTCCCTGCAATCGCGGACTCCCTCGTTACTTATTCCGCAAAATCTCTGCGCTCGGTGCAATGGAAGATCGATCCCGACTGCCTTGCAGGTCTCATTTGGGCATTAGATGCGCTAACTTCCCTTGAGTCTGTGTTCATCGACTTTGAAAACCAATCGGTATCGACAACATTATCCACCGATGCCTCGGAGACGTCGGAGGATACATCGCCGCTCTTAGGGACGGCCTCACACATCTCACTTAATCTGAACCGCTTGCAACAACTCACGGTCCGCGGCCTCTCACAAGAGTTTATTGAACAGGCGATCGGGTGGTCTTTCCCCGTGCTCCAAAGCTTTACGCTCGACTTTGCCGCCCATCGGAACGATCTCCCCGACGTACCCGAGTTCTTGAAACATCATGGCTCGCAGCTGACCTTCCTTGACCTCAATACGATACTCGCGCTCGACCTGCCCGGGATCCTCGCCGCGTGTCCAATGCTGACGAATTTCTCCTTCAATCCCGACTGGCGCCTCCCGTTCCATGCCGATTCAAGCGAGGGAGCGCCAGCGAGCTTCATGCAAGAGCCGCATTCCCGCATCACGCACCTGGGGCTGCACCAGCTCTTACACGCCTTCCTGCCTCAGGGGCAGGGCGCAAGCAGCACTACAAGCAGTGGCGGTGGTGGCGGGCTGCCCCCAGTCGCGGCGTTACTGTTGCACCGCACGAACGATCTCACATTTTCGCAACTCACACGGAGACTGTTCCCAGCGCTGAAAGTCATCCGCTTGTTGAACCGTACGCTACTGGCGGGCCTGGAGCGGCGAGATGGGCCCGAGGGCGAGGGGTACGCCCGCTGGGAGCGCTGGGAGTCGCAGTGCACAGCGGAGGGTATTCGCCTTGAGGATTGCACGGGCGCGCTACTCGGTGATCTGCCGCTGGACAGCGACGACGAGTGGGACGAAGAGAGCGATGGTGAGTACGAGTACGAGTACGAGGAGGCGGAAGGGAACGGCGCATTGCCGCCGTCGAACGTGAAAGAGCTCCGGGACTTGCTGGACGAGATTAGGAGGATGTCGGTGGCCGAGCCGGCGCCGTTCCTTTCGGAAGAGGATTTCGCTGCTATGCTCTGAAACCCGGTCTACACACAGCCATGGGGTTTTTTTTTGGCCCTCCTCAAGTATGACGTGATCCCCCACAGACATTGTCCTTCGACTTTGAGTATGAGCAAGTTCGTGGATATCGATAGTATTTTGGATTTATCGCCTTGATCTTTACACATACACGGAGTATTCTAGATAATCGACTTTCGTGTCCAGTATCTCCACAGTATCTCAATCCAACTCTAGGAAATACTGTATAATTTTTGAGGTTTCGTCCCTCCACGCTTCGTCCTTCCAGCTGTAAGTTGTGCTCTGAATCAGCTGAGCGGCACCATCTTTCTCGTTCTTGGAGTCCGTCCCGTCTAACAGTTTGGTTCGTCGAGTTCAACTGTCGCCAATCTGCATCTCTTGACAATTTCAAGAGATACGAGACTATTTGTGACATTCATTACAAATAAATGGCAACCTCGTCCTTCTTCTGAACCTTTCTCGCTTGCATCTGCAGTTAATTGAACAAGCCCTGCTTCTGGATAAATATCTCTGAGGCGAATCGCAGCAGCGGCCGAGACTGACGTCGTCTAAGGCAGCAACCAATTCCAGCTTGCCGTTTTCGTCAAGGTGCTCAACTCGGGCTGTCATGCATGTCATGGTCCGTGCTTCCTATCGGTGCTAATTTCTTCCAGGGCTTCCCAGTTCTCTCGGGTGAGGCCCGCACTCTCGATCTTCGCAGTTGGACTTTTTGTCCTGCATACACTCCAAATATTCGATACCTCCAAACGTAGGGCCGGTTGCCCCATCAGAAAATGACGTGTCGGAAAACTCACGTACTGACGCCACGATTTACGATGGCATGCACGGGTGATCTCTTGGACGAACTCGGGAAAATGGCACGCAGTGACCCCTCGCTCGCCATCCAGACATATGTATCTGAAAACAAAGCCGAGATTCTCAGACTCTTCCCTGAGGCCCAATCCTCTACGTCTTGCAGGCATACGCTACTCGGCCCACGACAATACTCGGACATGTGGCCCATCTAAGAGAAAGAGATTGAGTTAATAAAGTTGAGATGTACCGGGGTGAGCCATTGCCCGACGAGCAATTTCAAGTGGGCTGTGCCCAGTAGGAAAACTCATCGACCATGGAACAAAGGGGATCGGGTTATCGGACACTACCGTAGAACGGCCTCGGCACAAATGTCTCGGGTGGTTACGCCTCCATTGCGTCCGAGGTTTTGGCCATGCAATCCCCTGTTGCAAACTCATCCGAAACTACATATACAAATTGTCCACTTTTTTTTCCTGCGACACTCGCAATGCTTGGTGGCGCGCAAGTTCGTGGTTTGGAAGATAGCGTAGGGTCGTTTGCTCCAGGAAAGGAGTTTGATGCACTGATTGTCAGCGTTCGGGGCGGTGCAGGTAACCCGGTATATGGGGTGCTAATCTTGACGAAATGCTCGGAGCAGAGCATGATAAGGGGTTAGAGGTGTATTATTTGGAGCGGTTTCTCTTCACAGGAGATGAGGCGATGATCAGAATATCAATATCAGGAAGGTTGACGTCCAGAGACGATGGAGCGGAGGGAGCTGAATTCGTCTACGAAGTCTAGGAAGAAGCTGATTCAAAAAGCTAATACGCAGGATACAATGCCATGAACTCAAGTTTATATAACTATCACACAGAATCAATTGGCATTGCACGTTACAAGAAAATCTCACTAGGTAATCCACGTCCTCGACTGCCAACGGGATGCCTTTGCCTTGTTCCCACTTCAAGTTACATTTTAGAACGTGCAAAATGGCATCATGTCTAGGTGTTGGCGTTGCGCAGCGGCATTCTCGTTGCGACTGGTAATAAGTTATATAAATGCCATTGAACCATAATCATGTGCACACCACCAGGAGATCGACCAAGAAGCTAACTGATGGTACCGCAAATGAGTACTGGCCAGACCGCATAATAAAATTATTTACCAGATACCCGCATAAATTAATGCGAGGCACAAAATGAAAGGAGGTCGTCGTTGAAGGCAAAGAAAACGTGCCCATGAAGCCTTACAGTACGGTCTTCCCAGCCGAAAGGATAGCACCTGGGTATGAATGATTGAGCATGAGCGCGCTAGGCCACGCCGACTTGCAGAATTCCAAGTCAAGTCGATATTATATCAGAGCATAGGCAACATCATTGAGGAAAGCAAGTTCGGAAAGTGTGGCTATCCTCAAGTGTCGATGGGGTCCCAATGCAGTTCGGAGCGATGAAACAGGGCTTCCCGGTCCGTGCGGGCCGGTTCCTGACAGGCCATCTAGATAATCTCGCCCATCACCCCGCATCGCATCGCATCGCTTCCCCATACTTCCTTGTTTCAAGGACCCCACATCTATTCCCAGCCATGACCGACGTCCAATCGAACAATACAGTCGAGATCAACGACGCGGTCTTTTGCGCTACTCATCTCAAGGAGGTGGTACGTCGTCTGCAGCCCTCTCCCTATCTTCCCTTCCCGAATCCTGAACCCTCGTGTTGTTGACAGTGCACCGACTGTGTAGTCGACCTGCGGGAGGAGAACGACAGTTTTTTTGGGGTGCGTATGAACGAGTAGAGGGCTGCCTCCCTTCCCCATCGCTACCTATTACGACCACGATCACCCGGCCGAAACGTGCTCGACATTGCAATTGTACATAGATCCGCTTACACGCGCACCCTTGGCCTGTAGTTCGACCCTATCGATCGCGAGGGCCTCGAAGCGCCTCCGACTGGCCAGAACAAGGATAACGAATATCAGTGCAAGAAGCACAGCTCTGCCAGTACGTCCTCCGAGTCTTCTTTCCTTGTCACACCACCTCATATAGTGACATCCACGTCGTCCTGGAATTGTAGAATGTAACCAATGTTATGGGTGGAAGAAGCAGATTACGCGTGCGCGCACCGCTGCTAAGAAAGCTGGGAGAAAGTAGGGTGCCAACATTAGTAGCCCTTGTCATCGCGATATTCTGTGCTGTGCTGTATTATCATTCGTTCGTGAGATGTCTCCAATCATCGCACAATAACAAGAGCGGCTCGTTTATTGGTACCACGAGAGCATGCACACAGATCTAACCATCTCGCTTCTTGCAGCTCTGCTCAACTTTGACGACTATTTTGAATTTGTGTACCGTACGATTTATGCGACGTCTCGGCAATCCCGGCTCTCTGCCTGAAGATTATGCCTTATGCCAAGGCCGGTCTGGGTCAGACCGTATCATATCGGGAATTGGAGTTGAAACACGGGATGCGATGAGTACATTAAATTACTAGAAGTCTGTTGTGGCGTATCGGGATCAGTAATATTGATCGAGCAAGTCAGCAGGCCTGCCAGGGCAGGCCGGTGCTGTTTGCATTGGGCTTCCGGGCTTCTTACAACATGTTTTGTATGTAACTTTATGCGCACACGATAAAGGCAATCAATAACCTTATTACACTGCTAAATGGTCGTCGGTTATGCTGTGCAACTGTAACTCTCGGTTTCTTTGTCCGACATCTTCTAAAGTAGTAACAATCTCCGTACCCCCCATCTAAGGGCTATGTGACACTTTCCCAGGACTTCTCCAGTCCTCCAGCCATGCTTTAACGAACTCGACCATTTCATTATGAATTCTGCGAATCTCTCTGGGTTCCTGCTCGCTCTTCCTGAGTCCGTTTTCATCCCAGTGGTGGACACCACCTAGTAGAGTTGTTCCAGAGCCATCCCACCAAAGAGAAACCAACACGCACCAGGGATAAGTTTGAATGGCCTAAGCAATGTATCATCACGCTTCATTGCGCCTCCATAAGTGCTGTGCGGCGTGAATGGGCGCCACGGATCAACTACGAGCCCAACTCGGAGTCAGAGTCGTCGAACACATGCAAGAGGACGATAGCCTATCACCTTCACCATCGATAAATGCTAATCTATCAGCTTCGATGTTGAAATCACCCAGCGCGTTCACAGCGGCGACATTCGGCAATGGAGGCACTTTGTAGTGTTCTCCAGGCGGGAACGCCTGGACACATATTTTGTGCTCGTAGTCGATGTCCAATAGGCGCGAGATAATGGTAGGGATACCGTGTGGCGGGGCGGTCTACGATGGGTTGTCAGCAGGGGCGATGATCCAATGGCCCGAGACACACGGTTAGGTAGCCCCATTCTGTGCAGAACTGGAAGGTCCAAAGACGCCATTCTTGACTGAGGTCCGTGATCTGAAATTGCGAATCGTCGTTCGTCCCGAAACAGCCTTCCACCGTCTCATTTCGAGTGGCATTTAGGCAGGGGGCAACGACGTTCTTCGCATCGGGTCCAATGGATTAATAGCATCTCTAGATGCATAGCACAACCATATACATACCTCACGAATCCACTTTGCATAATTTAGCAGAGCAAAATTTACTTTCAGTCCTCCAAGTAAAGGCATCGTACGCGCCGTGCCACTCGTGGTGGACTTGTCGCCATTCAGTGTCGCGCAGAACTGATCGAACGTCGTCGAGCCAATCGCAGGGTCCCAATTCTTATCCTGCCATGTAGACAGCGGATTCTGTTCCGACAGCACAACCTAGTTATATCCATGTTATAGACCAGGCAAAAAGACGTACAGTAAGCACCGAGGCAAAGTCCTTATCGGACTCTAAATCAGCCAGGCCGAAGAGCTTTTTCAGTGGGCGGCGCAAGGGACCAGTCTTGAGCAGTGAATCAATCGTTGAGATGGTATTCACGAGGTTGGAGGAGCACTTTGGGTCCGCAGCGAGCCGGATGACGTCCATATATTCCCAACTCGTAAGCACAGCGTGCGTTACCGCTAGAGGCAGGATCTATTTTGCATGGTTGAGTGTTTGATAGGAGAGCGGTACGTACCACTCGACGCGATGGCGCCATACACGAGCTCGGGGTAGAGGACACGCATATGGGCCGCTCGTGCTCCTGCGTATGACCCCTGTGGCGGGCATCATCAACATGTGGGGATTCCCACAGCGGGATGCAGGAGAGAGTGTACGAACGCCATAGTATATCCAAGGGGTGTTGGGGGCCGTGAGGTCCTCGTCAATGCCCTTAAATTTGACATTGCGCATGAAGTTGGCCGAGTCCTCGAGCGCTTGTTCGTTGTTTAGCCACCTAGAGCGAAGCAGCAGATCGAGTCGACACGTGCGCACAAGAAGAGTAAAAGGTGGTGTATGGGGTCGCGCACCTTAGGGCATCTGTCGAGAAGTTCTGGACGCCGACTGACTTGCCTGGACAATAAATCGGTCACATGTGAAGCGCACAAGCGTTTATGCGACGACACGCACCATAGTACCTGTGTTCGAGCACGACACCGACGCCGCCCGTCGCGCGTGCCAAGATATCTGCGATGCCCGTGTCCAGGAATGGCAGGCGGTCTTCCCCGCTCGTCTCGCCCCCATCAATCACAATGACCGGTGCGCCCGGACGCGGTTTGTAGTGCCGCGAGTTGACCCAGAAGCGCTGCTGAAACGTCACGTCGGTGGTATTATAGAAGTGGTCGAGCGGCTGCGTAAATGTCTGGACAGGGAACTCGGACGACGCAACATCAGCGAACGGTGCTTGCGATCCGTCCGCCTGTGCCTGAGCCTGAGTACCCGGATGCCACTGCTCGGGATTCGTAGCCAGGGCGGCGCGTTGGCGCAGCGCCCAGAACTTGACAGCTTGCGCGTTATGTGGGCCATGCAGTTCGAGGGCGCAGCCGCCTCTTGTAGCGGCGAGTAAAATGATGAGGGGTACCCAAATGCCGTCGTAAATCCACGTCATAAAGTTGTGGTCGAGGGGGG
>QFEA01008721.1:0-14888 GCA_003315975.1 Lactifluus echinatus
TTGGCAGCCTTCCCAGTAGTGATTTGGGTGAGGATTGATTGTTTATCAGTGGGTGAGAGCATGGAGGGATGACCAGTAGAAGGAATTTGTCAATTGGGAAGGAGTTCTTGAAGGACCCTAGACACAGTAGACCTGCCAACACCAAGTTTAGAGGCAATCTGACGAGTGGGGAGACCATTGGAGGCCAAGGAGAGGATGTTTTCCTTCTGTGAAGAGGATATGGGATGCATGTTGAATTTAGGGCTCCTGGGAATGTAGGCCCTTGTTATATACATTGGATTCAGGAACCATCTAAGATACAACCATCCTGGGAACCATCTGTCAAGTTTGACATGACATAGGAAACAGCCACCATCAGATCTTGGTATTTTTGATACCTACTCAAACAATTGTCCCAATGAGTCATCAAATTGAATTGCCTGTATCTCCACAGGAACACTATCAAATTACATAATTCTTAATTTCCTACATAGCCAAGATGTGGAACTTTGTTACATACACTGACACTTTGGCTTTGTTTGGCCTTGATGTAGTGCTACATCACATGCAAGCAAAAAGTGCAAAACATTGGGACAATTGTTTGAGTCACTGTACCCCCATCTCTCGCATATGGCGCTGGATTACTTGACAATCCCCAGTAGGCTATCACTTGCATTCAATACATTATTGTTAACTCAACTATTTATTTCAGCTACATTTGTTGACGTCAAGCGTCTTTTCAGCTGTGGTTGCCTCATGTTATCTCATGTCCATAGCCAGCTACCATCACAGTCCACCTGGGCACTTCTGTGCTTAGGCTCTTGGAGTCTGCTGGGTCTGGTTAAAGACTCTGATGTTTTGGTAGTCACAGTCCTTTAGGACATTGAATGGGATGAGGAGCCTGAGTTTGAGGATGGGTGGGACCACATTTTAGTTTAAAGTCAATTCACCTTCTTTCCACCTTCTTTCTACACTTGTGTCCAGTCTTCTCAACCCACTTTGGTAGCAATCAGAGACACCATCAACACACCATCTCTTGAGGTTACTTTGCATGCAAATTCTGTCATGCCTGTTGATGAATCTGCGTCCACATGTGGCATAATGCCCACTATGGCCACAGTAACATCGTCTGAGTTCTCATTACAATTCAAGTTGCACGTGACCGGCAGACCTTGGACCTCAGACCTTAGACGAGCAGCATTGCAGGGAAAGTTCAGGCAGCACTGAAAGTGAGAATATAAATATAAATCCAGCATATGTAAAAGATGTGCGAGACTTTTTTCACCTCACCATCATGATTCATAGTGACTGCAGCTGATCAGACGTGACCTAAGAGTATATTAATAAATTATTGTGTGAACCTGTAACCTGCATGACAGGACCACATGACCTGGGGGGTTATGGGTAGCTGATCAAGAGCTTGTGGGGCGATCTCTGCATTGCATCATGTTTCCAGGAGTTATGAGCATACTCAGCAATGGGGAGCATCTTAGCCCATACTTGGGGATGTGTGCTGGTCCATGGCCAAAGGTATTGTACTTGTAGACACTTTATAGGACACTAATTCCTATGTATGACTAAGCTGAGCACTCGGGGCTCTCCAACACAACTCACAGGGTTCCCACACTCTTGGGGATTTTGGGTGAGGCCTAGTATTGAGAATACAGGCCGCATTTTTGTGTACCTAAGCTGGAGTCCAATCACACAGGATGGGCTTACAAAGGATAGTTTACTGTATTGATCTAGGGCACTATAGCAGCCCTAGTAGCTTCCTGAAGCCCCTAGATTGCCCACATAAGGAATACAGCCAAAAGACCTGATATTCACAAGAAGAATGAGCTTAGGGCTCATTCTCCCACTACTGAGTGCTTATATATGATACAGGGGAGTCATATCTATTGTTGAGTCACTATCTATTGAAGCCTCAGGGTTCTACAGGAGGGATGAACCCTCGCACATGTTTTCTTGATTCCTTAACCCTGATGACACAGCTTGCATCATGTGACCACGTGAGAATCACTCTGGACTGAGAACTACTGTATAGCAGACATATGGACATGTCCTATCATATGTGGGCTGTGACACTCACACAAGGAATACAGCCAAAAGACCTGATATTCACAAGGAGAACAAGCTTGGGGCTCGTTCTCTCAACATCAAGTGCTTTTATACAATACATGGGAGTCATATCTAAGCTACCAAGTCATTACCTACCAGAACCCAGGGAGGGTTCCTCAGAAGAAACGGAGGCTTGTGTTCATGTTTTCGATCTATAGTCGCGATGATGTGGCTTGTGTCATGTGACCATGGGAGGATCCCTTTCGGACTGAGAATTACTATATAGCAGACAGATAACCAATGATAAGTCTCTTATCACTCGCATTTCATGACAACCAATCTCATGAATAGTCTAGATATTTAGCTAAATATCTCATGACTGGGTAAGAGTTCTGCCATGTGTTATATACTCACAGAAAGCTGAAAAACACACCTTTCCAATGGTACCTTACTCATATCTTTACCATTATATCTTGATAAGATATACCAGTTTTGGGTCTAGGGTTACGTTGATGAGATTGGTTTTGGAACACACTGTAATTGCGAAAGCACCATGGCTTCCAGAGATGAACCACCCATGTGAAACACTTGTGCCACTACTCATGCAGCTCTAGACAGAGTGCACAATTTTCAGAGCATTTGCCCATATGAGGGACCTCAAAATATACGACAGGGTAGCATAGCTATTCGCCTGTCAACCTTAGCTCCCCAAGCAGAGAGCATTTTGACCAAAGTGGACAGCTCCTCTATAGAAGAGCTAGTCCATCCTGAAAGGGTATCCCTTGAAGGAAACACTCCTGACAAGCACCATTCTGTGCATGATGTAGCAGAAGAAGCTAGTGAGCAAGAGCAGTTGTACATGATTGCTTCGGTTGAATTTGGCCCATCAGTGGGTCCTTCAGGAAGCAGGATGCTCCCCCCTCCAGCACTTCTCTTCCACTAACCACCATTGTCTAAGGAAAACACCTGGTATCTCGCAACCCTTTGCTACTGACTGGTTCATACTTCCTTCGCCACTACACCCACCCCTCCCCCTACCATGCGCCCTCTCCCAGATCCTGTCTCTCTGCAGCCCCCCCTCCCCCCTGGACATCTTCTAGTCGGATTCATCTCAGTGGAACCAGTAGAATATCCCCTTAACCCTCTTCCTCCTCTCGAAGCCCATGCTTTTGCCAAAGAACCTGTTGGGATGGCTGCTCTAGCTGCCCTCATGCGCTCTGTTGAATACCTTAGCCTGGGGTTTGCTTCTCATAAAGCAATGCCAACAGTAGCCAGCTGTGACACCTGGCTTCACTCTGTTGGGTTTCTAGTGACCCACATCATCCATGGCATCTGCAAGACACATGCCAATTCCTCCGCCGATCTCCCCAATTCATTCTCAGACCTAAATGCTGACAAACAGTCTTATCTTTAGATCCTACGTGAGTCCCTAGACGTCCTATCCTCCTTCTTTACATCCTGTAAAGATACGACCAGATCTGTTGACATCTGCCTATGTTGCCTCAAATCTTGCCAACGCCCCCTCGACCAGTCCAATTATTTCTCAGTCCTCAACTCTTGTGGCCAGGACATCCGTGCAGCTTTCCAAGCCATCATCAGTAAGGAAATGCCCAATGCCCATAAGATCCTTGAGGAGTGGATCAAGAACTGCAAACAGTTCTACGACGACATCCTTGTCAATATGACAATCGGAGCAGAACCATACAATATTAAAGAACCAGTTCCAGACCACCTTGCAGCCTGGATCAATGACAATGTGATCCTCTTTTGTAACAGCATCCGTGATGCTCTTATCAAAGACAGCTATGCTGAAGTGGTTAAACCCTGGGCCCAAGACACATTCACCACCCTCCGAGTGCAGATTCGTGAAGATATCTACACCCAAATGAATGAATTAGAACATTCCCTTTGCCACAAGGCCGAGGCCACTGCCTCAGTTGCCAAATGGAAACAGGACACTATAGATAACCTTCACCAAGAGGCAACCGATGCCCTCGACCACGAGTGTGCTATTATCGCCAATAAACACAAGATTGACATTAATGATCTCAAAGCACATGCTGATGACATCATCACAGCCCAAACTATCATATCGAAGAAACCTACAACCAAACCTTGTGGCCGCGCTCAAGCCAGACCCTACTCACATCCTGCCTCACGCACTCCTTTACAAGCCCCACAGATCCCTTGCTCGAGAGCCCCTAGCTGTGCTCCCTCTGAGGATCAATCCATCATGCCCACCTCTCCCACCATTTTCCACCAACCCATGATGGATACCTTAGATGATACTAATGTCTCACCACCACCTCCCTCCCAAGAGGTCACAACCGATAACGACCCCAATGCATTTCTCATGACAGCTATACAGACACTACAGCACAACACTGAACTCATGTTTGGTCAAATCATGTCTCAGCTACTAGATATTCACACCAAATCCAAATCAGAACTCTATCAAGCAATTGACAAGGCCATTGCCACCTGGGACAAACCCCGTCACTCCAAGGTCATTGAAGCTCTTGACTTAACTATGTACTCTGGAGCAGTCAGACATACCACCCCATCCTGGAAGGGAGAGGCCACCCTGCCCCAGGTGCCCAGAGCGGACCCCAGTGGGTCCTCATACCCTCATGAGTCTGGTCGCGGCAACCCTCCTCAGGCTAGGCAACCCTCCTCAGGCTAGGCTTTGTAAGCCTAAGGGAAGCACAGAGAATGCCAAGACTACCCACCTGTTAAGCAGAGAATATAACGTAGCACCAAAGGATGTAGCACTGGTCAAGGACGTGTATGACATGGAACTCAAATTCGAACAGCTCAATGAGACCCGACTTGACCATGGTGACACCACCACCTTCACACAGCCTGAAGACCCCCTAAAAGAGGCCATTCTCATTGGAGCAGGTAAGGCTGCAGATGAAATCTTTTGCTACTCCTCTCTGCTGCATGATGTGGCCTATGACACCTTCGTCAACACATTTACATCCTTTTGTACCAACAACTCCCTCCCCCCAGACCACCCTTTCATACAGAATGAACTGAAGGATCTAAAACTCCACTATGACACTGACGCAGTACACCTACTCCCTTCCCCGCCGATCAATGACTCTTAGACCACAGTTGGAAAGAATAACAAAATTGTCCCTACCTCATATGTGTCTATCACAAACATGGCCTGTAAACCTCCCAAAGCCCAAACCAAACCTGCTGCCCTGACCACCCCCACTCCTGGAGCTGGTTTCCACAACATGTCCCACACAGACCTCACCAAGCTTCCACAAGAGGGCCTTATTATGGCCTTCCAACTCCGCTTCAGTAAGGAATTTAGCATCCACCCATCCACCCCAGCTTCAGTTATTGTCGATGCATACCTTGCAAAACAATCAGCTGCCCAACTGAAAGCAACCACCCCCCCTCCCTCCTCCTCCTCCTCCCCCCCACTCCGAATGACAGAATGGACAATCATCCACCGCCTGGCTCCAGGTGCTGTAGACACAAACTGACATTCTCCCAATGAGATCACCAGGTTGATCTGCACTCATATGAATCAAGAACTGAAGGGACGCTGACCCGATATGTCACAGACCCTACTTTTTCCTACTTTTCTCACCACCTCCTGACTCATTCTATGTGTTTCCTGACTCGTTCCGATCATCTCCTGACTCATGATTCATCTGTATGGTATATAAACCTGTTCCATAGACGAGGACAAGCTAAGCTTGTTCTCCTTGTGAATACCAGCTCTTTTGGTCTCTCGCTTGTGTGAATCGTCACTCGAGCTTCTTGAAGCAACTCTAGCTGCTATAGTGCTAGAGACGATTTTGCCTTCACATCCTTAAGTCGCCTGGCTGTCAACTTAGAGATACTCTTGACCCCGATCCAAACTAGTGACATGCCGAGCTGGGCGTGACATTAGAACAAGCTTCTGACATACGACATGTCGCAAGAACAACCGGCCAGCAGCAGTCGTGCTGCAGAGAAACATCCAATGCTACGGATGAAGGACCAGCATGTCCTATGACTTGAACAACTTGGGCTGCACGTCCCAACAGCAGAAAAAGAAGTACATGTGGAAATCCCATGTATTGTCCCGGTGATGGAAGATCACCCGAAGAATTACAACAACAACTTGAAGAAAGGATTAGCCTATGGCGGACCACCGACACTTGCATGGAACGGATTCTATGTCCACCACAACGACACCAATTACCCCGTTACCAACTTGTACGGCAATTGGTTCGAGGTCAAACGACGTGGCGACAATTTGGTCGTGTTCTGCTTCACTTGCCAAGATTTTGGTGTTACAAATCTTCCTATGAATCATGTTATCTTCCACTGCACAGAAGAAATCGAAGAAGTGGCCCTAGCTTGCGCCATCGAAGCTAGAAGTTGCACCCCAAGCAGAGCCCCTAGTGTAACGCCAAGCAAGTCAGGACGTGAACGACACTTTATGGACGAAGCACTTACAAGTGCCACCCCTGTAGTAGTCCCTGTTCAATCAAAACGAAGGGCACCTCTCCCTCCCCCTCCTCCTGACGCTTCTTTACCTACCGAACAAGGACGTGGTCCTCCTCCTCCTCGTCAACCACGGGGAATGGGTGAAGATCCCTTCGGGATTGCCAATATCGCCCAAGAAGAACAGCCAGGAGGAGATCCAAAATTCATGGGGGTGCCTCCCCAGCCATTCACCGGTGGGTGATCGACGAGAAACAGAAGAATTTCTCATGAGATTCGAATGTTACATGACATTGAATCGATGCACCGTTTTGAACACTGATGCCATCAATAAATGTTCCTCTTCTTGTCGTTAATCGTTGGCCCTCATGTTGTTGGATGGTCTAAGCGTATGCATCGCTGGTTGCAGAAGCGAGAGACTGCCCCTGACAACGATGAAGATGGGGTCAACAATTTCAAAAACGAATGGGACGTTGTACGACGTACCTTTCTTCATCAATTCATTGACTATGCCGTCCAAGAGCAAGCTCACGAAGAGCTTCATCGCCTACGAATGAAAGGCCAGGAGTTAGACGAATATATAGAAAGTTTTGAAGAACTTACTCATCGTGTGGGAAATCACCTCAATGAGCCGTCCTCCCTTCAGTCGTTCGCCCAAGGACTGCTAAGAGATCTTGCCGTTACTTGTATCTGCGTTCATCACCTGATGAATTTCAGAGAGTGGAAAGAAGCCACACAAATGCAACATCGTGGATGGTTGCAGGAGCGCGCATTAACGACAAAGGGGGCCCCAGAGCAAGGGCAGAAAAAGCAAGGAAACGGTGGGAAATTCTGGTTCAGCTCGCGAGGCCAGAACCCCCGCGGGAATCAATTGAGTCAAGGTTCCCAAGGTTCAATCCCAGCCAAGGCTCCAAACTTTGATCCAAATACAATGCAAATCGGGAAGGCAACAACTGATGCGGAGAAAGAAAAAGCCTGACGCGAAGGCAGATGTTTCTACTGCAATAAACAAGGGCATATCGCCCGAAACTGCCTGGATCAACCACCCCACATTTGGGCCGTTGACGCCAGCAACAAAAAGTTGAATGCCCAAGAGGTCGCGACTGCCAAAGCAGAAAACGAAACCCCTGCATTGACACCAGAAATGATCGCTTGTGTCATACAAATGTGGGGACACGACGATCGAGAAGCCTTTATCAAAACAGCCAATGATGTTGGCTTTGAAGTGGGTTTTCTGGAGGCCTGAGCACTGAAGCTCTTGTTCGGGCCTTAAAACTAGACAACGTGTATATAGCAAGAAATAAATCGATTTCGTCCCAATTGTTGCTTCACATTAGTTAAAAGAAACGAGCTTTTGTAAAAACGCTATTGGATTCGGGTGCAACCGAATGTTTTATACATCCTACAACAGTTGTGCAATTTCAATTAAAACAACAAAAACTTCCAAAGCCAAGGGAGGTCTGGAACATCGACGGTACAGCCAATTGAATTGGTAAAATCGAGAATACAGTAACAATTACAATCGATTACAACAACGTCCCAAAGCAACATCTATTCTTTGTTGCCGATATAGGACATGATGACTTAATTCTCGGATATCCCTTCTTCGAAGCCTCCAATCCTATGGTCGATTGGATGCAAGGAAAGTTGCGAGGCATAATACATCTCTTTGCTCGACAGACATCTCCTTCGTCCTCAATCGCCAAAACAACAGTGGCCAGGCAGCTAGCTGCAGAAGAGAACTTGCTGAAAGAGAAGCTCAGTTGGGACCAGCTAGTCCCTACGCAATATCACGAGTTTGGCAAAGTCTTTCAGGAGAAAGCATCAGAGCGTTTCCCTAGAAAACGTGTCTGGGACCACACCATTAACTTAAAACCAGATGCTCCTGCATCAATTGACTGTCGGGTGTACCCACTATCCCCAGCACAAAAAGATGTTGCTAAGACCTTTGTCCAAGAAAATCTGCGACTATGTTGCATTCATTGCTCGAAGTCCCCCTATGCTAGTGGTTTCTTCCTAGTCCCAAAAAAGGATGGCAAATTTCGCCCAACACAAGATTATCGAACATTGAACAAATGGATGATTCCCAATAAGTATCCCCTTCCTTTGATCACAGATCTCATCCACAAACTTGCTGGAAAATGACTCTTCACCAAATTTGATGTCCGCTGGGGATATAACAACGTTCATATCAAAGAGGGCAACAAATGGAAAGCAGCATTTAAAACTAGTGAAGGACTCTTTGAGCCTACTGTTATGTTCTTTGGACTCACAAATTCCCCTGCCACGTTCCAGACAATGATGGACAACATCTTCCAAGAAGAAATTGCCCAAGGATGGCTTCGCATTTACATGGATGACATGATTATTGCGACTGACAGTGATGAACTTGACCATGGCCAAAAAGTCGCCCATATCCTGAAGAAGTTGCAAGACCACGATCTATTCTTGAAACCAGAAAAATGTCAATTCCATCGTCAGCAGGTCAAATACCTTGGCGTTGTTATTGGCAATGGAAAGGTCCAAATGGACTCCACCAAAGTCAAAGGCATTGTCGATTGGCCTCGCCCTGAAACGGTAAAAGACATATGAAGCTTTCTTGGCTTCTGCAACTTTTATTGCGCTTTCATCCCTCATTTTTCACACATCACTCGTCCTCTCAATGACCTCACTTGCAAAGCCCGCCAATGGCAGTGGACGCCTATTGAACAAAATGCCTTTGATGAGCTAAAACGAATCTGCAGTTCCAGTCCTGTCCTTCACTCCCCAGATTGGTCTCGCCAATTCATCCTAGAAACTGATGCTTCTGGCTTTGCCCTTGGCGCAGTCATTGCACAAAAATTTGAAGATGGAATCCATCCTATCGCCTTCCACAGTCGTAGCCTCCTCCCTGCCGAATGCAACTACGATGCTCATGATAAAGAACTTGCTGTGGTGCTTTTTGGTTTCAAATGCGGTCGCCCCCTCTTCCTGGGTGCACAGCACACCATTGAAGTTCATACTGACCATAAAAACTTGCAGTACTTCCACGAACCACAAAAAGTGACTAGTCGCCAAGCCCGCTGGATCGAATATCTCCAAGATTTTGACTATGTTCTGAAACATATCCCTGGTCACGAAAATACTATTGCCAACCTCCTCTCTCGTCGCAAGGACCTTAACAAGGGGGTGAATACTGATGACCCCTGTGTCCTCCTCCCCAACCAACTTTTTCTTTCCCGCATCTTCCTCAATGACAACCTTGATGAACAACGAGCAGTCCTACAAGAAATTCACGACAGTCCAGTTGGCAGACATCCTGGCATTTCCAATACTTGGGCTTTAGTTCAACAGTCTTATGAGGGGCCTCGTCTCAAGGAATTTGTTGAAGACTACATATGCGGTTGCAGCAAATGTCAAGAATCCAAGACAAACATCCCACGCCGCAAGGCCCCACTTATTCGCTTTGACACTGCTGTAGAACAAGGCCCTTTCCAGTATGTCTCCATGGATCTCATCACAGATCTCCCCAAATCAGATGGATTTGACTCTATCCTCACTATCGTAGACTAAGGATGTTCAAAAGCAGCAAAATTCATCCCCTGTCACAAGACGATCAATGGCGAGGGAGTAGCCTTCGCATATCTACAGCATCTAGTCCCCTGGTTTGGGCTCCCCAAATGAATCATTTCCAATCATGATCCTCGCTTCACATCTCACTTCTCCCGTGCCATGTGCAAAGGGACAGGAATCCAGCAAAACTTGTCAACGGCCTTCCACCCATGAACAGATGGACAGACAGAGCACATGAATGCCATTGTGCAGCAGTACCTTTGCCCCTGGACAAGTAGCCATCCCCATGCATGGGCAAAACTCTTGCCTATGGCCGAATATGCCCACAACTCGTGGAAACACAATGTGACCCAGAAGTCACCCCATGAGCTGATCACAGGGTGCATGCCCCAAGTTAAGATAATGCTCATCGATGAAAATGTCCCCTATGCCCTTGATCGCCTCAAGGCGTTGGAAGACAGTCGAGTCAATGCCCAGCTCCATCTGGAAGCCATCCAGAAACGTTGAGACGAGTCCAAGAACCCACAGTTTAGTGTAGGCGATAAGGTCTGGCTCGAATCTAAAAACTTATCGATACAGAGTCACAAGAAGTTGTCACCCAAACGAGTTGGACCATTCCCTATCACAGAAGTCATCAGCCCAGTGGCGTACCACCTTGCGCTCCCTATATCCATAAAGATCCATGATGTCTTCCATATTGACCTCCTCCTCCCATATAGGGAAACAAGCGCCTATGGCACACCGTTAACACGACCCCCTCCTGTTATCGAAGAAGGTGAAGAGGAGTATGAAATCAAGTCAATCATGAACTCCAGGCGACAAGGGCGTGGCAAGAAATTGCAATATCTCGTCCATTGGAAAGGATACCCCCATGCCAATGACTCCTAGGTCGACCATGAGGATGTCCACGCCCCAGAGCTTCTGGAAAAATTCTACCTTGACTCACAACCTCGTACCTCAGTATCTTTACATCGCCTGACTTGTTCACAAACTTCCGCTGCGGCTGAACAACCTAATGTATAAAAGGACCCTCCTTACGACTAAGACAGAATCGTTCCAACGACCTTTGTCTACTTCTCTCTACATCCCTGTCACCCGGTCTACTATGTCTTCTGGTTCCAATACTGCTTTCAAACACTCCCCTGCTGCTAGCCCTCCTCACCCTGCCACTGATATTCCCCGTGTCCCAACACCCCTGACACTCATGGACGCCGCCCTAGAACTCGCCGGTCGCCACACCGCTTGGATCGCAGCCAATGGCCTTTATTATGGTCTACGCATGTCTCTTTGTACCTGGCGCGATGGCGTGGTTCCTCACCATCCTCCTCCTGCTCTAGAATATCCTGCACAACGATCCCGTACACCGCTGCCCGGCAAGGTGGCACTACCCATATCCATTTCCTCTCGCTCCAATTCTCCTATCCTAGTACCGGCTCCCACCACTCCAATCCCAGTCCTACCATGCCCGGATACTCCATTTCCAGCTTTAGTCGCCGACGACTATGGAACGCCTCCACCTTCTCCTTCTGCAGACCCACTCCCCGTCTATGGTCCCGATCCTCCTGTATACAACGCAGTAGCAGTCGCCAAAGTAGTTGCTGAGATTGAGGTCACCAACATCCTCGAAGAGGTGCTAGAACCCATCAACTACGATGCGGTCGCTGAACTCCCAGGCACTCATCCTGGTAATGGCTGGTGGCCTAATGTCCGTGGAACGACCATCATCTTTACAGACATGATTCGTGATCATGGTCACCTGGTTGTTGTGGGTTTTTACTGCCCTACCTGCTGTGGAGCTGACCTTAGGACGCAATTGTCCCGTCACCACCTTCCCTATCTTTGCTAAAGAAGATCAAGTGGTCCGGCCAATCATGTCACTCACACAACAATCCCTTTTTTGAGAAAACTGTTCTTTCTCCCTGCTAGTTGTCATCACCGCTGAACTTGATGGTGATATTACTAGTGTTGTGGAAACTTGCGAGTCAGAGTCGAGTCACATTTAAGCCTCATCCCAGCTTAACAAATTAAGTTGAGCCATTGTAAGCCACGTGCTTATCCTGGCACAAGCTCAAGGCTTAACCCCTTAAGCCTGTCAAATAAGCCAGCTTATCAAGTACATAAGCCAGCTAAGCCAGGCAAATAAGCCCCAACTAAGCTGGGCACATAAGCCGCAGCTTAGCCAGCCTCAGAGTCACATATCTTATCAAATGACACATGACTGGATAAGATGCCACGATCAAAACTTTTTATTTTGTTTAGGTCACGGGTGCGGTCATTTGACACCAGTTTCTTTATTGACGCCGAGTTACACTATACAAATTTTGGTTGCACTCATGAGTTCATCATAATTTAACACCACACATTGCATTATATAGATTGCTAATACTACAAGCAATAGCTAAAATACACGTACTACAATAACTACTGAACTACAGCTATCATCGATGTGACCCTCCTCACAGATCTCTGCTTCAACTTCCTCTGCCAAAGGTGGCGTGCGGATCCTGAAGCTGGGGGGAGGAATTGATGGCTCCACCGTTTGCTAGGCAGAGGGACCCATGAGAGGTGAAAGCCGCTGCTGAGAGACATCTGGAGGGTTGGAGCGCGGAGCATTGCTTGAAGAAGCGGCAAAGTATAAGCTTAAAGTTGGCACAAGACATGTAAAAAAATGCTTACCCAGCCATGAGCTGTTTGAGAAGACAGCCTTGATTGAAAGAAGGGGAATGGGGTAAGTCAAAGGCAGTCGCTTTCGTGTTGCTGAGTTGCTCAAAAAGATTATCCACAGACTTCTGAAGGTGGTAAGATGCATTTAAGGCGTCGGCGGCATGGGCCATGGTCCCTGTGAAGTTGTTGTCGTTGTTGGCCTCGGGTGTGATATTGATGCCAGTGTTGGTGCCTCCCTTTCGTCGTCACGTCTGGGGTTGCAATTTTGTGAGAGGCAAGGCGTTGGAAGCGTTGGATTGAAGGTGGTCTTAAGAGCAAAAGTTGGCAGCGATGAACTTGCCCATGCTGAATTGGGATGGGAGTCACATAAATGACATAATACAGCAGGGTCGGGAAGTTTGAGGAAAGCCAGTTTTGCTGTCATTGATTTCAAGTGGGAGTGAGGAATCACCAGAGTCTGGTATGCGTTAGCTGAAGGACAAGGAATTGGGTAAGCAAAACTCACAAAGAAACGTGAAGAGGTCTTTGGCAGTCGCATCTGCAGACCAGGCTCCTCAATTCATGCAGCTGAAACTAACAGAGTCTTGTTAGACGTATCGAAAAGAGAGGGAGAGGGAGAACTGACAAGGTTTTCGTGTGTCAGCTGGAGGCGGCCATCGAACGCTGGGTCATCCCCTTGAGTACGATGATATCCTCTGGCTGATATCCATACATTGCTGTTCGATGCGCAAATTTATGAGAAGAACACACTGTAGAGCGCCACTAGAGGGCGACGCTCTGTGCGTTCGTGGTGAGATTGAATCAACTGGGACGAGCCCGATTGATCCAAGTCAAGGAGAGTCGGCGCGGTCGACGTCGGAGACTGAGAGGTCGATCGAGTTGGCGAAGGTTGGCGATCCGACAGAGGGCGAGTCAGAACGCAAGGTGAATGAGAGATAGAAGGAGAGAGAGAAGAGAAGTGGAAGAAAGGGAAGACGGGTGCACACAGGGTTTTCGAGAACAAGTGGGAGTACGGCACTCCTCTGCAATTTTCTATCCTACTCCAGTGTCAGTACCTAGCTTTTATACAATTTGTAGGTACCGGTGATCGGGCAGGATGGGAGTCCGATAACAAAATTGATAAGGGGGAAGGGGGGACCAATAACGGTCAAATGGGCGTAGAGAGCAATGGGATTCAGGACATCTGAACCCTCAATGCGGCAAATGGAAAAGAGTAGTCGAAATGGGGAAGCAATGGGCCATGCGTTGTCGGCGAGTTGCTGTGGGCTTTGTGGCAAGGGTACAACCTAGGCTAGATGAGATATTGGAATGAAAAAAAGGGAGGCGTATGGTGCAAGGCGTCATAGCTAATCGATATTGAGCGAGGTGGGTCGGCAGGTGACAAGGCGGTGTCTTGGACTAAGGCAGTAAGATCAAAGAAAAAGGGAGGGGCAAGCATTATAAGGTAGAGAGGCCATGTGTGTGTGTGTCGTCGAGCGAGATACCCAGGCAATAAAGGCAGTGATCTGATAAGAAAGTACAGTAGAACTTATGGGGCAAGAAAAATGAAAGGACGTCACCAGGGATTCCGGTCGGTCGTCCAGGTGTGGTCAAGCTTGATGACTGTCGATGCCAGAGCGGGAGGAACGCTCAGAGCATTGGCACGGGCTGTCCGGAATGTGGTTCCAGGCATGGCCGCAGGGCTCGCCTTACAACACCTATCAGCACCTCTCAATATTAGTCAATGTCTTGTTGTAGGCAATGCTGATGAGCAGGCACTGCGATACATGGAAGATGGTATGAGGATGGGGATGGAGATGGAAAACTGTGCTGCTTGTGTGTGTGCGATGGTAGTGGTGCTGTCGGGAACCCTCCTTGGCGTCGGAGAGGCGAATACCACCTAAACCTGTATGAGAATAAAGTCATTTTGCGAGGCGGCGTGTGTACACGAAAACTGTTACAGTTTTATTCCTGAGTTACAGTGTCCTATGCTTTCTTTCACGTGTTTTGCAGGCCACCCTTGTTTGGCCTTGTTTGTATTTTTGTTCGGTTTTGTTTGACCTTATTTGCATTTTTGCTCGTTTTTGTTTACCTTTGTTTGCATTGTTGCTTGGTTTTGTTCGGTCGAGTCACAAGCTCAGAGTACACCATTATTTGACTTAATGGTGCACTCTCTCATTGTTCCTACTGACTCACAAAAATCC
>QFEA01008766.1:0-10177 GCA_003315975.1 Lactifluus echinatus
CAAGTTGTGCACTATTCAGTGCATGACAATTAATGAACCATCAATTACACGCACGACCCACTGGGAACACGCGCAACTGAAGGACCAGCTTAGGCTGGTCACTGGCAACCGGGTGACCCATGGGGCTACCCGGGACATCCCAATATCGCGCGATCAGTGATAGGATCAATTGTGAGCCTTGCAGGGCGAGTCGCAAATTAGGTAACATTGTAGATACCATGTATTTAAGCCGCTTCTCCTTCTCAAGGAGAAGCAGACAATTTTCTTTACACACCTTCGCAATAAACCCCACATTTAGGCTGGTTTTATTGCCTGAAGACTTCAAGAAATCTCAAGTCTAACACACACATCTAAACATCTCTCCAACACATTTATACGACGTGTTACAGATGTTCTTCCCATTCTGCTGTGGGATCCATCCGAGTGGTACTTTGTGGGGTCCTACTGATCATGTGTCAAAGGGTAGGCAAGGTAAGGGTCATTCTGGGGACCAAGCCCGCTCTGGGGTTGCAATTCTTTGGCTTCCTGATGCCAGGATCAGAAGTCTGTTCTAATGTCACGTGCAAGTCCTACGTGTGTTGACTAAGGCTGCTACTGGACGGAGTGTCATGTCCTCAGCCAACGTGTGTCTGTCTCTGGGGCGAAGCTAAGGCAATTGGCCTTAGGGAGAGGGGATGCACAAGCAGAGAGGGAAAGGGAATGCGACTTGGTATTGTCACAAGGAGAACAGACTTAAGGTCTGTTCACTATGTCATACAATGCTTATATAGGGCTACATGCTACCTATGAGTAAGCGTGGCTATTGGTACAGTAAGCATGCTGACTGAGACATCAGTCAGCATCAGTAAGCAGTCTCAGTCAGCACTTTGTAAGTGCATCAGTCAGCGTATCAGTAATGTATAGTAAGCAATGCTCAGTCAGCCTGGATCAGTAATCGTAATGTATTAGTCCATCAGTATGTGTAATCAGTCAAGGCCCCAAATGTGAGCCAGGGAAAGAAGTCGTAACACTATAGCATAGTACCATGTATATAAGGCCTGCCTCTCAATTGTTGAGAGGCAGACGATTTTCTTTACACTGCTTTGCAATAGACCAAGTTTAGTCTGGTTCTATTGCCTAAAGCATTTAAGAAAGGAGTCAAAACTAACTCAAACATTATCACAACATGCCCAGCATGTTACAGTGTGACACCCCTAACCCCCATGGGTTATTAAACCCTTGCCACTCCCTAGTTGTTGTAAAGAAATCACATCAAAAATTTGAGTGAAATACCAAAACATTGATGCCAGATGCCAAAATTTTGATTCATACTATAAATAGCTTAAAGTAGCTCATTCATTTTTTGCTGCAAAACAATTTCACTCAGTTTTTATCTTATATTCGGTCAAGACATAACAGAACATGTTAATTTCAGCGCCTTTAAGATTCAGTGGTCACTCTATTCACAACAGTGCACCCGAGACCGAGCTTACCCCCTGACATTTGCCTCACTCACACAAACTTATAAAATAGTCATTTGATATCCCAGGGATGCACGAGATCACCCTCAACTTGCGAGATAGGCAACAGAGTACGAAAATATGCCACTGGTATATGTGGTTATATATAATAAGCGTCCTTTGTCGCTATGCGTCAAGTAACGTATCGATCATACCGTTACTGAGAAGGTAGCCAATCACGTAAGGAATGCAATAGAGAATGCAACCCCAAGAACGCTCGAGAAGAGGGAAATCTGCAGAATACCCGCTCCATTAGTTCCACCGGTCGACGAGGCGCCAGCGGCTGTGCCGGAGCGAGAACCTGTACCAGAACCAGAACCAGAACCGGTGGCCGTAGGCTTTGCTGTTGCGGCGGCGAGAGTGGCAAAGTCGGTATAAAGCGCGGAACTCTGGTAAGTTACGCAATTGGAGCTAGCAGGAATGCGGGCTGTGTAGGGTATCGTTGTGATAGGGCCGAGAGACTCGGGCGGCTGGGCATAGGAAGATGTCTGTCCATTGGCGCCGACGTAGACGCCAGGGATGTCCATCGGATCGGAATCGCATACTTCAAAAATACCGTCCTTTGCCTGATTGGGCATGTTGTATAACCAACCAATGCGATCAAGAGTGTGCTGGCAGAAGCCCTTGGGATTGGGACCATGAGGGTTGCAGACCTTGATGGCCGCATTCTTCCCACCCATGAACCTAAAGTCTCATTTTAGCATTCGGCATGACATTCCAAATGGTGAACGAACATGGTCCAAGCCTGAACTTGTTCAATGGTCGCATTATCCGCACTGAACGCCTTTGAATACATCAAACCTCCAATCGGGTTGCCAAGCTTTAAAAGAAATCAGTGAGACGAATTGGTCTGTGATCAGGACCAGAAGTACTACGCACTCCATCCTGGGCACCGTCATCAAGCTCACCACCATAATCGCCGGTTTGAATATTGACGTTCTCTTGATTGATGAAGGCAAAAATTTGGATGTAATTAAAATTTCGAAGCACTTGAATCCCTGTGATAGTGCCAGGAGGGATTCCGCGACAACCATGACCCTTCTTCGTGCACCAACAGACTTCCTCGCCCTCAGTGTCACCAATCGTTGAATTGGGCTTTGAGGGTGAGTAAAAGCAAAAGTCTGGATGTCAACATCAGTGCCTACCATAGACAGGACAGTAAATGAAACGAACCTGCAATGTCATTCACAAATCCGGTCTGACACAGAGATTGTTGATTTTCGGTGGAAGAATTACACTGATTGTAACCAAACTGAGAACCGCGAACATAGGCCTCGGGGTAAACTTGGTAGGGCTGAGTAGAAGTTAAGTTGTAGGCTGAAACTAAGGAAAACGGACCGCGACAAGGGGGACACGTACTATGGCAGAATAAGGGATAACCTTGTCCGCAAGCGGCGTTGTTGGATATGTAGGAACGGCGGGCGCAGCGGTAACGGCTTGGGCAGAGACATATGTTAAAGAGGCGATAGCCACAAGAGCAGAAAGAGTGGAACGGGCCATTACGGCAACTAATGTGAGAAAGAAAAGACTGAACGAGGACGACGTGGGTTGAGAGAAAAGAAAAAACTGGTCGCACGAATGTCAACGATATAAATAGACACTCAACTCGGCTGTTTGCGTCAAAATGCTGATAGACGCTCGGCTCGTCGGCGGCTGATAGACTCTCGACCCGTCGCGGTCGCGGCTAGAAAAAAAAAAAACAAGCATTCGCGGCCAGCTGAAAACAAACAAACAAGCATTTTGTTCGGTCCCGTGATTCCGATAGCACCTGCTCCCTCGGACACCTCCGGAGAACGGAGAACGACTTCCCTATTTCTACCCGAGATGTTTCAGAGAAAGCAACCCTTAGCACATTTGAGATATTTGCTCCGCTTTGTCCAATCCCGCCTTGAGATCGGCCCTATGTATGCTTTCTCGAGCCAAGGCAGGGCATCCTGGTTCGCAACTGCAAACTGCCCTTGTCCAAGCAATTGACAAGGTCCTCACAGCCGCTAATTTCCCTCCAGACCATCTAAACCTCCTTGCGCAGTCTCCATGTTTCCCCGGGCAATCTCTGATCTGACCGATACACTCACCCGCTCTGTAGCACGCACAAATACCCAGGCAGAGACCTTCATGACTCCTTCATCGTGGGGCCAGGTGTCTTTTGCCAGGGATCAGATTTGTTGTCTTGTCGGCCGCAGGTGTCAGGTGTGCAATGCTGTTCCTACAGTATTACCGCCTATTTAGGTTGGGGTGTTCATCGCCCGGCGCCCTATAGCTAATTGCTCGGTCGCTGTCGTCGTTTTCTCCGAACCAGATCTCCCCCACCCCAGCTATTGTTATTGCGTCTGTTTTCGCCGTTGTTCTTTCAGGAGCCATCTGTGTACACCTCACTTTGAGGGGTCTCTTCGACCGGGCATTGCCAATTGCCAACCCACAAGTGCCAAGATAATGGCTGCAAGTCTAACTTCATGGCTTTTCTTCTGTCCACTGCTGTGCAGCTCTTGCACTTGTTACCGGAATTTCGTAATTTCCTTTGTATATACGATATACGGGAGACGGCGCCTAAGCGTTGACTTGACGCGCTAAAGCGGTAGAAAATCAATGGGATTTCATTTCAAAAAAAAAGGCCCTTGTTACATAATCATTATGTTTATTTGGCAAAGCATAACGCATGACGACGGCGCGTGTAACTACGTCATCCATGGAAGGCACGTGATGCAGGGACTGGACGCGCCTCCGTTGATCAACTGAACGCGTTCTCGATTCAGACCCCGACTTTGATATAAGAACTTCCCTATTGCCGATGACAGTTTCTACACGTTTTTTTTTCGTTCACTCTTCATGGCAAGAACTGCAACAGGTAAACCTCTACCTCCCCTTGATCGAACTTGCCTCTTGAACCCCCTTGACAGAGACCAAAACAAAGACCGCCACCCGTCGCGCCAATGCCAAGACCAAAGACGGTAAGCAGCCCGACCTTTATATATGCACATGTCCTCATACACTTACTCTTACTTAGGTGACGGGAAGGCCAAGCGCCCACCATCTGCATATAACCTCTTTGTTAAGGAGCACATGAAGACCTATCTCGCAGAGAACCCAGGAAAGACTAACAAGGATGCCATGAAGCATGTTTGTCTGTTCATTCTATCCATTTTCTACACCCGTTGATAAGTCTTAGATTGGCATGCTCTGGAAAGATGCACCTGAGAACCCTAAACGTGGTCAGGAGGGCAAGAAGGCCTCTAAGCCTCCCAAGCGCCCAAAGAAAGTCGTCACAGATGTCTCTGAGGACGCTGATGGACCTGAGGTGGAGCCCAGTAGTGATGAGTGAACGATTCGTAAGTTTCCTATCTCTCTCCTCATTGAGCGACCTCATCCTTCTTTCAGGCTCAATACATTATTGCCTATTTCGTCCCAGGTACATTGCTGTGTACATTATTGTGTTTTCATACCCTTAATGCCATTGCATTCTTGAGTTGTATATTGCATGATGGTAAGCCTGGGGAGTCTTTGTATGCGCGGCACAGTGCTAGGATTTCTTGAAAAACCACGCAACTCGGTGATTGCCTCACTCTAGCGCCAAGGCGGCAAGTATTATTTGTACTGTGGGTGGCCAGTGCAAGCCAAAAATTTACAGCACAAGCACCAATCTCGTTAGATTCACCAAGCCTCTATGTCGTTGCACCCGAGCCTCTTGTGCGCTTTTGCGGAGTAGAATCGAAAGTGGTTTTATGCGTAAACAACGGCTGTCCTCTGCAAACAAATACAACAGGACAAAGTGGGCGACCTCACGTCTACTATCAGAGCTCTGTTGCCCCCGACCCCGACGATGTTGTACCGCTAACCAGTCTACATGGGTCACATGATGAATGTACTTGTCCCCGATGGACTTCACTGCATGCAAGTGAAGGGTATTATCTGTGGTCATGCTGTAATGTGCATACAGCAAGCCCACCTGGAGTGTGTCGTCCCCGTCTTGAGGGGTGCATTGAAATTGAAGTACTGGTGCCTCGCGAATATGACTTCATCGGCGTTCTAATGCGAGACAACAGTGATTTCGTGTTGCGTGAGGCCTCGCCCCACCGTTTTAAGAACTTTGACCTGACAGAAAAGAACGAGTCGTAATCGTAATCGTAATCGACTGACTCTGGACAACAGATGGGGCGTTAAACCCTAACCTTGATTCGCCTATGACCTGACCCCGGCTGCGTCGAGTCCACATGGTGCGCCTCTTGATGTTCAAGGCGTCTCCATCTTCATGTGGCCGGTTTTTCTTGTGTCGCCGTTGTCAAATTGAATCAGCCTATCTATACATCTGCTACCCTCGGTCACTCTGCTCATACACAGGAGCCATGCCTAAAAGTATTTTCTACGCCGTTAAGGTCGGCAAAAGACCGGGCGTATACACAACATGGTCACATTCAACATCCCGTTTCTCTATACAGCATTGCTCATAGTGATGATTAGGGAAGAATGTCGAGAGCAAGTCGACGGCTATCCCCGTGCAATGTATAAGAAACTGAGAACAGTTGAGGAGGCGCAGTCCTGGATACAAGGTGGCACCAGTCACCGTGGACCCGTATATCAACGCAGTGTCCCATACTCAGTGAAGCCGACCGGCCGTTCACAGTTTAAACCACACTCCGTTGCCGGTCCGTCCCCAACCACAAAGTTATCCCCGTCAGTGACGGTAGAAGATGTTGTGTACACGGATGGTGCGTGCTCAAGAAATGGACATCTCGGATCTGTTGCCGGAATTGGCGTGTGGTGGGGTCCTAATGATACTCGGTGTGTTCCCTGTCCTGTATCTGGTGCTGAGAATTAAACGAACAGCATGGAGGAACCTGTCCGAGCGTTGCCCTGGCGCACAGACCAATAATCGTGCCGAGTTGATTGTGCGTCTTATTTTCCATAACCGGGGTTTCTTCTGATGGATAATAATCCAGGCCATCATTCGAGCACTAGAGACTATCCCGGCGACAGCCGTTGTACCTATCGTCATTAAATCCGACTCAGAATATGCCATCAAGTGTACTTCTTATTGCTTCCTTCCTTTGCGCCCTCTAATAGTACGTACAGGCTTTACGGATTGGCTGCCTAGCTGGAGCCGCAATAACTTTACAACATCCAAAGGGACGCCCGTCAAGAACGTTGAACTCATAAGGTACTTAGATGCCCTGTTTTCCGAGCGCAGACGGTCCGGTCAGCATGTCCGGCTAGAACATGTGCGTGGGCATGCTGGCGAGATGGGGAATGAGTGTGCAGATGAACTGGCGGTTCGTGGAACTAAGTTGGATAGTAAAGAAGAGCGAGATTGGGATGCTCTAAGGCTGAGACTCGAAAAGCTACCTGTACAGGGTGCGTTTGCCGCTGGAGAATCTGTAGACGCATCGGTAGGCCGCGTTTTTATATCGGGTCAAATAATCACTTAACAGTGTTTGGTAGATGTACGCCGACATGATACTTGATGAGAACGAGCTTCTTGCAGAGTTGGAGGCAGACTAAATATATATTTGAGTGTCCCGTTTGTTTTGTAGTACAGCACGCGTACGGCGAGACTTTAAGACGCGTAATTTGTGACAGACGCGACGACATGTCAACTCAACAGACCCCGCGACGTTCCAAGCGATTCCATCCCGCCGTTTTCACCGCTAACAATAACAATCCCTCTTCATCCCCGCAACCGCGCGACGATAAATGGACATCTCCTCCACTTTACACTCGCAGCACGATCAACACAGACCTAGTGGACGACGAAGAATCTGTTGATAATGCATCCACAACGTTCTATCCCGACTTTGTACGTTCTTATCATGCAACCGATAAGGCCAGCAAGGTGGTGGTGGACAAGTTTTCGATCGGAGACACGGTGCTACTTGCAACAAACGCTAGAAGACCCAGTGTTGGTGTCATAGTCGCCCTATGGCAAGTCTCTAGGGCCGTGAAGGACTTCCAGATACTCGCCAAGGTGCATTGGTTCATCCGGCCCACCGAACTCGCGCAACTGCGCGCAAGAAGGGAGCACCTAGAAGTACGCCTTCTCATTCGGAACGCCTATAGCTGCAAAGCATGATGTCTTTCACCAGAACGAGATATATCTTTCCCTCGATGCAACTTCTGTCGTCAATACCTTTGCCATCCTCGCCCATTGCACTGTCTCCTCCACCCCAACGGCGAGTCATAAGTCCGCGTCTTCGCGGTATAAAACCCCCGCCTCAGTTTCAGAAAGGGTTTTCTACTGCGCGAATGCAGTAGATCCTCAGCGTGGATTGTACTATGAACTCAACTGGCATTTCCATCGGGAACAGTCTCTCGATCGCGCCAAGGCAGAGGGCGTACAGTCCCGTTTTGGTTCCGGTTCTCCGTGGGTCGTCGCCGTGGAGCCTGTTGCGCAGCGACGGGTGAAGCCGTTGGAGGTTGAGGAATGCACTGATGCAGCATCTGGTATTGGCAGCGATGGAGAATACAAGGACGGATCAGGAACTGAGTCCTCTAGCATCGACGCTGTCGCCCGAGTCTTACTTCCAATCGACGATGATTTTGTCGAGGCGCCTCAGACACCTTCCAAGAAACGCAAACGGGCGACATCCACAACCTCTACCCCCAGGGCATCACAACGCAAACGCGTGGCCCGAGCTTTAGCTGCTCCAACCCCACACTCGAAGCGTGCTCTTCGCGCCCGTGCGCGACGACTAGCCATGCAAGCGCCACGACCCGAAATGGCTGGCACATTCTCCTCCAGCGATGCCGCCATGGAGGCGGATGTCTGGTTACGCGCGATGCATGGACTTCATGTTGGTGCGCGCCCCGACGCTCTGCCCTGTCGCTCCGAAGAATATGCGCGCGTCATGCGTGCAGTAGAGGAGTTGCTTGAAGAAGGTAGTGGCGGGTGTATCTGTACGTTTGTTTACCTGCTTAAAATGATGTACTGATTGCTGGCACAGACATATCTGGGGTCCCGGGAACAGGCAAAACGGCGACCGTGCACGCTGTGGTGAGAGAGCTCAAACGCATGGCAGAGCAAAACGTATGTACCCCGATAGTAAGCTTGAGGCGTTGATGGGATGACCCTTTTCGAGTAGGAGACGAACCCGTTCACGTACGTCGAAATTAACGGCTTGCGGATACCCGAGCCAAGTGCTGCATATTGCTTGCTCTGGGAGGCAGTCTCAGGACATGACGCGGCAACTGATGGGCATCTGCGCATCAGTGCCAAGGTAGCCTTAAAACATCTCTCCCGTCACTTTGGGTCGTCTCGGCGTGCAGGACCAGGTGGTCACGCTTGGTCAGCACTCTTGTTACACTGAAAAGTCGGTTCGCTGAGGATAGAGACAGTGTGGTGTTGATGGATGAACTCGATCAACTAATGACAGCCAAGCAAGACGTGGTGTATAACTTCTTCAACTGGCCCACGCTTGCTGGTGCAAAGCTTGTCGTACTCGCCGTAGCCAATACTATGGACCTCCCGGAGCGTGTCATGTCCGGTCGAGTTCGCTCTCGGCTCGGTGGGTGATTTTTTTTCTCTCCCTGCGAGAGTGTTGACTGTGTCTGGCAGGCATGGTTCGGATCAACTTTCAACCGTATACGACACCTCAGCTGGAGCAAATTGTACGCGCTCGGCTGGGAGGAAGTACTGAAGTGCTCTCGACAGACGCGATCAAGTTTGCAGCGATGAAGGTTTCGAGTATCTCAGGCGATGCACGGCGCGTGCTCGACATTTGTCGGTACGTCCTTTGACCCATCCGACCTACCACATCGTGCTAATGAATACGTAGTCGGACTGTAGAACTTGTACAGCCACTCAGACGCACAGCTCGAACCGATGACGTGAAGGATGTCATTCGCGACTTGCAGAACTCGCCAACAGCTGCATTCTTACGCTCGCTCTCGCTGCATGAGCGAATTCTGCTCGCTGCGCTGCTTCGATGCGTGCGCCGTTCGGGTGTCGATGAGATTCCGTGGGCAGAGGTGCAGCATCAGCATCACCTCTATGCGGGTTTATTTGCAGACAGCGCACCGGAGCTACGCGAGCTTGAGGGTGTACTCGATGGGTTACTTGCTGCGCGTGTTGTGCTATCCGAGCCACGTGGGATGCGGCGTATAGCGCTCAACTTGGAGCAGTTGGAAGTTGAGCGTGTACTTGGCGAGGTTGGCGGACAGCAGTGGCGAAGTATGCTCGCTGCCGTATAGTGTTATGTCGGGTTGGATCTCTCATTTCTAAGGTTTAATTTACGCGAGCGAATAGAACATGACCGCAGAGATTCCTTCCGCAGCTTCCTATATTCAGCGTGCGGCGTCAACGCACGGCGTCAATGCACGGAACCGCATGCCAAGAAAGGCGTGAATGACGGCCATGGTTTCAAATTTCTCTTTCGAGGCTTGAATAGGGAAATCCGGTTCTCGCGGAGTCCGGTCGATAACAATATGTTATTCCACGATGAGTTCTTCTTTGTTCCTTCCGTCCGCCTGCGAGGCCCGATCGCGGGGGCCACCATTTTATGCTGGTACCCCTTAACCCAAAAATTAGATGATTCCGGCCAATTCTTTGCGCCTCGACTGTGATGGGAGCTGGGTACGAAGTATTACAAGTCGCATTTCATCTTAGCGGGTGCCAGGAAATGTACACTGAGCTACTCAAGGTTGCTGAATTTAATACACCAAATAAGTTCAAAGTTGTGTTAAAAATCAGT
>QFEA01008771.1:0-29001 GCA_003315975.1 Lactifluus echinatus
TGGCCATTTTGCGAAGCATACATCAATGGCGTCGAACCATGCTTGTCAGACGAATCGACAGCTGCGCCGTTCTGGAGTAAGAGTTGCACGATATCCAGATGGCCATTTTCCGAAGCTGACATCAATGACGTCGAACCATCCTTGTGAGACGGGTCGACAGCTGCGCCGTTCTGGAGTAAGAGTTGCACAATATCCAGATGGCCCAAATGCGAAGCCGAACTTATCGGCGTCCGGCCCGTACGGTCACGGGAGTCCATATCTACGTCGTGGTGAAGGAATATCTGTGCAACCTCATGCTGTTCATTCCGTCGCATTGGACCTAATGACGTTTCCCCATCCGTATTCCATGTACCGGTATACGTGCGGTGTTCAAGTAAGAACTCCAAAATGTCACGCCGTCCGGCTCCTGCTGCTTGATTTAATGGACTCCTCCAGTGGCGGACGTCCAGGCCATTGACATCAGCGCCGTGCTGAAGAAGCAGTCGCGCAATGTCAAAATATTCCTTCCATAGAGCAGCATGTAATGGAGTGCCGTGGTTACCGCCCTTGGCATTGACGTCCAAGGGACGCTTGTTGAGAAGGCGTTTTGCGAGGTCACGGAAACCAAGCAGGGTAGCATAGTACAGCGGGACTGCTTCTGGACGTGCTGGTCGCGTGCCGGACATGTGTTCGACCCAATCCCAAGGTCGATCTACGTCATATATCCAGACCCATGTTGCAAAGTGCGGCTCGTCATCGTCAAATAGGTGCTCCATAAGTTCTTGGATGTTTGTTGAGACATCCTCAAACTGCGCGTGGTCGACCCAGTGCTGAGCAGCATAGATGGAGAGTGGAAACTCCTTCATCTTGGCTTGATCAACTTGGTCACCTAGTCGTAGTAGTGCGGTGAGACAAGATAGAGCTAGAGTTGTGTGTGCCGGCCCGCGAAGAATATGGTAAGAAGATAAAGTTTCTCCTGCCTTCGCAAGGCGATCCGATGTCAAGAATTCCTGCACGGAGAAATGGGAAAATTGAATAACCGATGACCCGCCGACGGCGACAATGACAATTAGACTCGAACAAGCTGATAAAATCTCTTCTTTGGTATTCTCGGGGCACCAATCTGCGTTATATTCGGGGTTCGTCCCGGACTCGAAGCGAGTCGCGAGAACCTCGGCCAACTCTTCAACACGAAGTGGTCGAATGGCCACGGTCAGACATTGTAAAAGGCGATGGGCATATTCTTGGTTCCTCCTTCCGATCCCTTGCAGAATACGCAAATAGGTTTCGTCCAGAGTCTCCGGTAATTCATCGAGGGCACGCTGGAGACTTGCTGAAACGCAGCCGCGTAGCATTTCCAGCTGGCAAATCACCCAACGAAACCTGTGTTCTCATAAGCAATGTGTGACTCGCCGGCACATTCGGAACGTACATGCCATCAGCTTTTTGAACGAGCTTTTCAATGACAAGCTCTTTATCTTTCACTCTCCAATTCATCTTCGACTCGACAAAGAATCTGATGTAGTCGCTGATGTCATTCTTCTGTCCACTCTGATTTTGAAGGGTCACGACACGAGAGGCCAAATGACCAAGCGCGTTTACGATATCGGCTTCGGGACGACTCGTCGCACATAGCCGGAGATTTGGAAGGCGTAGACCGACAAGTTCCTTCAAGAGGTCCAGGACCCGCTCGCGAGGAGTTGTTGCGCCTGATGTGTTCGAACATTCGTCGAGGCCATCCACAATAATGTAGGTCACGGGCTGTCCTGGCAGTCGCAGCATATCCACCAAACATTGCTTGAGTACACGGTCAGCAGGCTGTCTGGATCCAGAATTGTGCTTCGAATATAACTTGGAAAGGATATCATAGCAGCGGTCGGATGTTGCGCTAAGTTGGGAGAGAAGCGAAACGAGCAGCCCACGGACATCTTGCTTTGTGTTTTCTCGGAAATCGAAATAAAAATACGCCATGATGGCTAATCCAGTGTCAGAAATTGCTTCAACTTCTTCGATGATAGTAGAGCTGGTTGACGATATTAATGCAGTGCACAACCGAATTGATCTGGACTAACCACAGGATACTCTTTCCCGATCCCGCTAAGCGATCGCGTGGCGGAATAAATCAGCAAGTATAAGAAGAGAAATGAGAGTGTCACGTACGTTTACCATGGACCCATAATAGCGAACCTGTTTCCTTCCATTCTTTAAAGATGCCGTCCTGAATAAACCAGGTAGCTGTTCCATCGTGATGATTTGAACGCGCAATATTGTGATTTTCGGACGAATCTGGAGGAGAGAGCCAGCTTCTCACTTCCTTTTGTAACTGCTCTCCTGCAGGGCACACTCAGTCTCGTTGCATACCTCATCTAGAAATGAGGAGCAACTAACGCTTCATCTTGTTAATTTCACTCGTCGCTTCTTGAAGAGCGACTGGCACACGTAGCTAGCATCAGTCGCACCGAAATGACCATGCAGGAAAGACATACCAAGGGTCTCTCTGACGTCGCTTATTGAAACCTCACGATCTAACCAACGCAAATTGGCCGACGTCCGCAAACCCTTTAAGGAAACTTCGCGCACCATTCATGACCATGTGCATATTGTTTACTAACCCATAGACCACTTCCAGCGTTTGAACACCCGTCACGCGTGCTTCATCTTGGGTAAGTCGGTCGAGCCTCTGCAGCACAGCCTCGATCTCGCCCTCTCCTAACAGCTTCTTTACGAATTTCACTGTCGAATGTTCGGTAAAAGACAAGTCATTAGCACGCATCCACTTACGACACCGGCCTTGCTTTATCTCCTTTGTAGCCAGCGCGAGAACAGAAAGTACTTGTACCAATATCTTTACGATGATATCGGCCATCGGAGGTGTCAACGGGATCTTGTTATATATATCGAGCCGTTTGAGGAAATTCCCAACACATTCGAAGAGGTTAACGAGCGCATCATAACTGGTAGTGACGCTGCTAGCTGCCTGATCGGCACGAATGTGAGAACTGGCTCAAGAGAGTGAAGGAAATAGGTACCACGAGGAGAACATCAATACCAACAAATATTGCTTTTGCAGGCGTAAACGGTATCTGGAGGGGGGAGGATGGGAAAGTTAAAATGGAGATCAGTAAGGGCGAGTTAAACGGTCGGGACTCACCAGGACAAGTGCCTCGCCAAGTGTAGAAGAGAGCGTATGGAGAACGCACACAAGGGAGCGGAGGCAGGTCATCAGCTTTCTATTTCCATCCCGATATTGCTTGAACGCCGCTTCTCTTTCTTGTAGCAGGTTATTGATGTCCTCGGATGAGTTGCAGCTTGAGAGCTTGTCAGCGAAAGGATCCTTGGTGAGATCTATCTTGGTCTGCTTGTGGTAGTTATCCAGAGCTTTAGCGATCAACTCGGCAGTTGTCATAGTTGTCGTGGACATGGGGGTAGTTGGCGTCATGTTCAAGTTGCGAGGATGCTGGATCGAACGGGGTTTTGGGCGCAGGGCGCAGGGCGCGCGCAAGGATAGGTGTACTAGGGACAGGCCGAGCCAGGGTGGTACAGCCTTGTGTCTGACGGCGTTTGATAGCACGGACAAGGAAAAGGAACAGCATGTCGTTCCATTGGAAATTGGCGGTCGGTGGGTGACCTGCACGCTCTTCATCATGTATAGCCGCGTGCTTAGACTAGCTTTCTCTCGCAGGGACTGTCATCCGTGCTCTAAGTTATCCTATCTATGCGTTTCTCCAATGGACTTGGCCTTAGTTCCCTAAGCCAAATATCTCACTCTCTGGAATGATAACTACAAGGCTCGGAATGGAGGCTTTCCGGACTCCCGACAAAGATAAGATCACATGTAAGATCACATGCAGCTTCCCACGCAACTTCAGGGCACCGAACGCACGCCCCTTTTTCTCACTTCGCCGCTACATCACACAACGAAGGTCGCCGCCTTTCGTCCTCCTCGTCCCTGCTTCAAACGATCGCTGAACCATCATTGCCTTCGCCACGTCACCACCACCGCACACCGCAGCCAATCAAGCCCAGTCCCGCCTTCGTAAAGGCTGCGAGACGCCGTGTAGTAGGAGCGGGGGGGGCATCAGTAAGCACAACCCCGACGGCATTCATCTACCCCATTCTGCTCTACTTTACTTCTTTTCTAGACACTTCTTTATCCTTGTCGGCATTCCAGCCAGCGCTGCTCTTCTACCCTCGATATTTTGTGTTATCTCTCCCAATCATCGCACCTTCCGCACGCGTTCTCAGACGATCTCCAGAAGTTTTTACTTCATCATCCTCCTTATGTCGTTAATTACCTGCAGTCAGCTACCACCTTTTCTTCCTCGCCTTTTACTCGTTGGACACTACCTAAGAGTCGTAAGTACTCCAAAAATGTATTTAAACTGACGCCTCCTACTGGTATAGAGTGCATGGTGCCATCCGAGCTTTCTGTTCAGTTTCTTGCATCTCTCGCTTTTATCGTCCGCTCGTCGTCTCTGCCACGCGTGAAATCCCTATCACTGCGCCCTTGTGTTTCCCCATTACCTTTAATCTGCCTGCGTAGCCTCACGTCGTCGCCGTTCTCCCCGCTCGTCTGCCTACATCTGCGTCTACCATCGCTGCCACATCCTCACCTCGCCTCATCACCAACCGTTTTACTTGACCATCCGTGCCTCTACCCGTGGTCACTGCCATACCCCTGCCTCTCTCCGCGCTCGCGTTCCAGTCTCAGCCTCTCGTAACCAGTGCGCCGTTAACACACTCACACACACAGTCTCTCTAAAACTCTTATCAAAAATTGTTCCACCTTTACTTGGCAGATAAGCATACCGCACGCAGCCAACTTACATCGTGCTCTAAGATAGCCTGTGAGAAGTATAATTGTAGAGATCAGTGAATGAAAATGTTACTTTAACCCAGTCTTTCTACCGAAGACTGAAGTATGATGAAAGGAGACTATTCTACTACGATCGAGAAATTGATATATTTACTGATGGCAAGGTAGCCATCAGTACAATAAGCTAGCTGGTAATTTACTTGTCCACTCTTTTCAGCTCTTTGCGAGCCGTATTATACCGACCATAAGAATTTGCACCAAATACTAAGTCATCCAGTGCAATATGTATAGAAAACTACTATCATGAGATATATATTTAGCCCCAACCACTCACTGCGCCCTTAACCGTCCCTGCAGCCATGCCAACAACCCCTTTGTGCCCTCACATTCCCACACGCGCCGCGGCGGAACACGAAATCTACGCGATACGTGACATCAGAAAGGAAAGCCCGACACAAAGGTCTGAAGCAACCACAAGGGAACTCACAGATTTCCATCCACGAGGAACTGTTCAAGTGGCAGCAGTCCCAGCTCCACCGGAAGCGCTGCGATCGAGTTCTCACGTACGTCCAACTCCTCGAGAGTCCAGCCCTTACGGAGTGCCGCGTCTTTATCCCCCACCTCCGTCGCAAATACCATTTGGGCAAGCTCGCGTAATCCGTCTAGTTCTTCAATCTTGTTTCCACAAAGGCCTAGACGTCGCAGTCCAGCACGATTTTCATCATTATCCGCCGAAAATGCAGCCGTTCGAGTGTTCCACGTGCGGTGCGAACGCAGCTCCTGTTAAGTGGTTATACGCAAGCTCCAGATTGCGTAGGCTCGGGAATAGCCGCGCAAGTGCGCATATCCTGCCGCCGTAGCCAAATCCGCGCCGCCGGGGATGGCGTCGCTCAGAAAACAGCCCTCAAGGTTGAGCATCTCCAGCCGCGGTAACAACGGCCCACTACTGCATGTGGGTAAAATAAATGCGGATTCCGCACGTCGCCCCCACAGGTCGAGCATACATAATGTATCCGCGAAAGGTTGTGTCATGATCAGTGAGGGAAGAGTCGCGCGTGGAAGTACTTGTTGAGACCCACTGTATCAATCGTAGATAAGCGGAGACACAATAGGTGCTCCGATAATTAATAATAAATATACCACATTCCATTTTGGTACATACGGATACTCACGGACCGAGAAACCGACGCGCCGTCGCTACACGAGGTCGGATTACCCTTTATAGTATATATTGGATCTGCTAAAGATAACACGCGCTGATGCGCGCTGGACACCTGTACATACGATATTGCGCCTCTGTCTCACTAGATTCACCCACAACAAACTAGAGATTTAGACACTAGTTTGTACTCTCATTTGGACAAGTACCTTTACTATAGAACGTATATAAAGTGCGTTGTAGGTAGAGAATAAAAACAAGTCTTCAGAAGTTGCTCTGAACGACCTCTAAGTTGCGTGAGACCTCAAGTTCAACAGTGCTCCCTCTTCTGCAGCGGCGCTCGCTGCGCGGACCGGTCACCCAGTAGAAGGGGGCAACGTGAGTGTGAGCGTGCGCATATCCCAATAATTCTCCAAAGTCGGTGGGGTAGAAGGGTTGGTTGTGGCGTGCTTGTCAACATCGGCCTGCTCAGCCGTGTGTTGCGCGGCCTCGGCTCGCGCACGACGTTGGGCGCCTTCGGACGATAAGCCGCATTCTGCGTCGATCCTCCACTGTTCCTTTGTGACAGGTTGTGACGAGGATGGCGGCGGTGATGAGTTGGGCAGCCCACCAGATTCACGGCACTTCGCTTCTCACAGAGGCGCTGGACATGGCGGTCTGACCCAGACTTCCTCAATGAGGGAGGGCGGGCGGACCTACCCATTCACAAGCAAACCATTGACGCAACGCAAGCTTGCGTTGCGTAGAAGGTGGGCACTGGCACGCCCCCCGACTACCAGCGCCACGATTTCTCGTTCACGTCATTCTTCTTCACTTATACAATGATAAATCCAATGTTCTTCTGGTCGAGGTCAGTGCTGCCACACAAATATGAATAGACAACGTTGAGGCAAGGTTGACAGTTGGCACCCAACGAGGTGATTGAAATGCATCGTGGCTTTATCAATCACCTGGTCGAATCGTTGTCGAGTAGTCACTTGGGGGATTGATGCCATTTTACATCACATCAACTCGGAAATGGCAGGTGAAAATAGGCAGGAGAATAGCTCATTAACCAAAAACCAATGTGACAGCTTTCCTTGAGGAAGGTCCTTTTTCCGGACTACTTCGTCAGGGGCCCATGTAAAGAACGCCCAGACCAGTAGCTCTGCGCGTTCTCCTGGATTGATGCCAAATCCATTTAGAATCTCAGTAAGAGCATCAGCTAGGTTGAAACCACGGTAGTGCCTCATAACAAAGAAGGCCGCCTCCGAAAGTATAGGTTCAGACGCGGCAACGACGCGTGTGATTTCGGTCCCCAATCGACCCACAGATGCGCATATGGTTGGATATTTGATCTCGGAGTTTTTCCGCAGATGCGAAAGCCTCGTTTAATAGGACATACATCGTACTAGGGGCAACCGTTGCGACAAAATGGCGCACTTTCGAGCTCTGTGAGGGGTTCATCCAACTCCCCACAGTAATTTCGGCATAGCGAAGCAGAGCAACCCTCGACGTACATGAATGCCGCCATGATCATAGCATGTACCCCACCTGAGAAAAAGTGAGAAAATATGGAGCACTGTACAAAATACGGCTTACAATGGTCTTCCCAAGTGGAAGATACACTCCAACGAAGACGTCACTTCGTTAGAGTGCATCTTCCGTGAAGTCCTCGGATCAACATGGCCACTCTTTGCGGTGCTATCATAGAACGGTGTTGTTAACGGATGCGCTTCGTCGAAAGAAATGAAGACGAACGGAAAGGCATCGCCTTCATTTGAACCCTCTGAGAAGCCTTCGCCATTGACTTGATTTTGAAGACTCGTGAATGCGCCCAACAAGTCTTCGTCCGAGAGGCTGCCACTGTCCATACTCTTGAAAATCGATACCAAAGGTTGAGAATGAATCCAACAGACCGAATATGTAGAGCGTACCTTCATTGCCATATCAACGACGGCGTCGTAAAATAAGTATCTTTTCTCCCCCGGGCTGTTCATGAACTGCCCATCCGACATGCATTCCCTGAATCGTCCTAAGCGATTAACTTTTTTATGGGCACGATTTCATGATTAGAAGTAAGATCTGCTACGCTGGAAGCATCCGATTTATCGATGATCTTTGCTGTTACATAGAAGAGGGCTTTGAGAAAATGGCGCTCTCGGGAAAGGGATACCTTATCTATATCAGGGTCGCTTTTCTCAACGCTTATGAGGAAGTCGCGGACAATATCGTCGGCAGGGGAGAAGCCTGAGCTTCAGATATGAGTCCGAATGGCCATGAAATGAAAAAGGCATGACAGACCTCAGTTCTTTTTGGTGCGGAAGTTGATTGGGATTAGGAAATAGTTTCGCAAACTCATCCAACAAACGTGACTTACCCATTCCAGATGACTGGATAATAGAACAATAGCGAGCATACAGCCCCTGGGACAACGTCTAGCCACGAACGTGCAATCCGAAGAGCCATCAGTGAGTTCTTTCCGATGAAATCTGTGTTCCAAGAAAGCTCGACAGCTAATCGTAAAATGGGATTAATGTCTGCCACTAAATTTCAAAAATTTGGACGTACCCTTCCCCTGCAATCCATTGGGAGTTATTTTTTTCCACTCATCAGCTTGACATATAGCCTATCGGTGGTCCATCATAGGAATCGATGAGTTGGAAAGGAAAGACTTACGTAGATATCGGGATGATGGAACCATCCACAATATACCTAAAATGTAAGTCATGATTGAATCTGGCATAACATAAAAAGTAAAAAGTAGCACATACTGTGGCCCAACACCGCACGCTGGTCAGACTCGCTTGCGTGTGTCGTTATCGACCACTCTCCTCAATACGTCATAAGAGACTTGCCCAGGTTCGAGAAGCCTCTGCTTGAACCTAGCTTCATTCACAAAATTTTCGGGGAACTTTCGTTGATCTTCATATGCACCCTTTATAATGCAATAAATACTCCAATTATCGCTGGATGGAATTGGTTTATCTGGTTCCACGCATATTCGCAAAATTTAGAACAACTTCTCGAGGTTCTTCAGAAAAATGTGGGAGAAATGGGAAGACGAAGAAGAATGTCCTTGGTTTGGATGCTTTGTTGGCGGACAACTCGGCCAGGAAGTCTGAGCAGGGGAACGTATGGATAATTATTCAATTATTACGTGGTTTGACCTTACACCACCGGCAGTTACCGAATACAGCCTTTTTTTTTTTGGAATCTGTTTATTGTTTTCGTTTCGGCCTTACGTTTTTGAGTGTGACTTTGGTTCCTACTGTAACGAACCAAGGTTAGTAGCAGGTGTGGTAGGTAGCATAGTACACACGTCATTTACTCATCCACGCGTCGCTGTCTTATATTACGTCCGTGGCCTATAATACGAACACCTTGCTTTCTCATGTGACAGGTGGCGAATTACTGAAAAAGGACGGTTTGTTATTCAGAGCTTGTGAGCATATGGAACGATGGTGTTGGAGAGAAAACACATTTTTGACAAGCATACAAGCACACTAGGCTCTCTCATAATAACGTGCCTACTCCCGAGGGCCACCACGACCAATACCGGCAAAATGTGGGCGGAATTCGCCTGGTGTGGCCTCCTTCTTTCCAGCATCGTCTCTCCGGCGGCATAGCCAGCTATAGACTATAGTACTATGTACAGGGAATAACGGAGGCAATGGAGGCAGGGCAAGAGACAGTCCTAAAGAAAAGAAAATGGGAGAACAGAAGAGAGGGGTTACCTTACCTGCGAGAGGTCCAACTACAAAGCTACGAGGGAGGGGCCGCAGGAAGACCTGGGCGCGTCCATTAAATGAGGCAAGCTGGTGCCCGCCCTCGCGGGTGGTGAAGCCCGTGAAGAGGGAGGTATAGAGGGAGGGTCGCCGATGATTGATCGATGATCGGAAAGAAGGGGCAACGGAGGATAATGTGAAGGGGTGTGAAGGAGATCGGCATGGAGGGGCGAATACAGCCTTATTAGGACTATCTATGCCCCGATATGATCCCAGCAGCTTACTAGAAACATACTAGTACGTCTGGACGTGGTCAATTGCAAGCACTTGGCCTCCCCGGCATCGAACAACAACTGAACTTGGATGTCATGCCAGCAGTGCATGCATGTCAGCAGTACTGACTGTGCCCGCGCAAGGTCGCGTAGGCGATGCCGTAACCTTCGCTTGGACAGCTGCCGCTTCTTTCCGGGTTCCCTGCGGCACTGTACATGTACATATATATGACATAACTTGAAAAGCCATGTTACTGTATAGTATGTCAGAGCTAGTGACAGAGCTGACTTCCGCGCGTATGTGGGATTGCAGTATCGTATCGTAGTCATTGCGGCCTTACGAAGTACATATAGGATGCTATTCTACACCTGCAAGTTCATGGTAAGTAAATGCGTATATGAGTCTGTGCCTTACGTACGGTAACGTCGCGTTCGTTAATACCCTATATTATCCATGTCGTCGATCCCCGCTATACCTCAACAGTACTTGAGTAATCTCTTTCATTCCTGATGCCATTTGAAATGGAGTCTGGCCTGCACCATCCTGGACATGGACGTTCGCCCCGCTCTCAACTAGCAGCTTGACAATCTCGGGGTAACCATTCGTCGATGCGATATGTAATGGAGTAATGAGGTCCCGATCCTTCGCATTCATATTAGCGCCTTCATCAAGTAACAGCCGCACGATTTCCAGATGTCCGTCCACCGATGCCGCATGTAATGGGGTCCACCCATCCTTGTCCCGAGAATTCACATCCGCACCACGTTGAATTAACAACCTGGCAACTTCATGTTTTCCACTCATTGATGCCATATGCAGGGGAGTCCGGTTATGTATAACGCGGTGTTTGTCAAGACATTCGTCACGGTCGAGCAGGGATCGAACCATTTCAAGATTCCCCTCTTCTGCTGCGGTATGCAATGGTGTCTTATCATCGTCAGGTGTACTTGTAGTTACACCATGGCTTGGCAATGACTCCACAATATCTGAATGTGGGCTTGGCGGTGCAGACTCCGTCATAGTCATGCCTATAGTCATGCCTATGCTGAGATAAGAATCGACATCTCTGATTCCCATACACTCTGCTAGGAACATTGCGATGCTGCATTCTCCACTTGAACAGGCTAGGTCTAGAGGGGTCTCATCATCGTCATTCCGAATATTGACGTCTGCACCTGACTCGAGTAAGAATTTGACGATATCAAGATGGCCATTTTGTGCTGCTTCGTGCAACGGGGCCCAACCTTGGCTATTTTTAAAATCGATCTTTGATCCCCATTTCACTAGTAACTGGACGATCTTGAGACAGCCAACATTTGATGCGATACACAAAGCAGAATCTCCCATATTGGTGTTTAAGTCGACAGCTGCGCCATTCTGGAGTAAGAGTTGCATGATATCCAGATGGCCATTTTTCGAAGCTGACATCAATGACGTCCAACCATCCTCGTCAGACGAGTCGACAGCTGCGCCGTTCTGGAGTAAGAGTTGCACGATATCCAGATGGCTATTTTGCGAAGCAAATATCAATGGCGTCCAGCCATCCTTGTCGGACGGGTCGACAGCTGCACCGTTCTGGAGTAAGAGTTGCACCATATCCAGATGGCCATTTTGCGAAGCAAATATCAATGGCGTCCAGCCATCCTTGTCGGACGAGTCGACATCTGCACCGTTCTGGAGTAAGAGTTGCGCGATATCCAGATGGCCATTGTTCGAAGCTGACATCAATGGCGTCCAACCATCGTTGTCAGACGAGTCGACAGCTGCGCCATTCTGGAGTAAGAGTTGCACTATATCCAGATGGCCATTTTGAGAAGCTGACATCAATGACGTCCAACCATCCTCGTTAGACACGTTGGCAGCTGCGCCGTTCTGAATTAAGAGTTGCACGATATCCAGATGGCCATTTTGCAAAGCTGACATCAATGGCGTCCAACCATCCTTCTTAGATGAGTCGACAGCTGCGCCATTCTGGAGTAAGAGTTGCACGATATCCAGATGGCCACCTTGCGAGGCTGACATCAATGGCGTCCAACCATCCTTGTTAGACAAGTCGACAGCTGCTCCGTTCTGGAGTAAGAGTTGCACAATATCCAGATGGCCATTTTCCGAAGCTGACATCAATGGCGTCCACCCATCCTTGTTAGACAAGTCGGCAGCTGCGCCATTCTGGAGTAAGAGTTGCACTATACCCAGATGGCCATCTTGCGAAGCTGACATCAATGACGTCCAACCATCTTTGTAAGACGAGTCGACAGCTGCGCCGTTCTGGAATAAAAGTTGCACGATATCCAGATGGCCATTACACGAAGCGCACATCAATGACGTCCAGCCGTCCTTGTCCGACGAGTCGACAGCTGCGCCGTTCTGGAGTAAGAGTTGCACGATATCCAGATGGCCATTTTTCGAAGCTGACATCAATGGCGTCCACCCTTCCTCGTCAGATGAGTCGACAGCTGCGTCATTCTGGAGTAAGAGTTGCACGATCTCCAGATGGCCACCTTGCGAAGCTGACATCAATGGCGTCCACCCTTCCTCGTCAGACAAGTCGGCAGCTGCTCCGTTCTGGAGTAAGAGTTGCACGACATCCAGATGGCCATTTTGCGAAGCTGACCTCAATGGCGTCCACCCTTCCTCGTCAGACGAGTCGGCAGCTGCGCCGTTCTGGAGTAAGAGTTGCACGACATCCAGATAGCCATTTTGCGAAGCTGACCTCAATGGCGTCCACCCATCATTGTCATACGAGTCGACAGCGGCGCCATTCTGGAGTAAGAGTTGCACGATATCCAGATGGCCATTTTGCGAAGCTGACATCAATGGCGTCCAACCATCCTTCTTCTTAGACAAGTCGACAGCTGCGCCATTCTGGAGTAGGAGTTGCACGATATCCAAATGGCCGTTTTTCGAAGCTGATATCAATGGCGTCCACCCATCCTCGTCAGACGAGTCGACAGCTGCTCCGTTCTGAAGTAAGAGTTGCACGATATCCAGATGGCCACCTTGCGAAGCCGACATCAATGGCGTCCAACCATCCTTGTCAGACAAGTCAACAGCTGCTCCGTTCTGGAGTAAGAGTTGCACAATATCCAGATGGCCATTGTTCGAAGCTGACATCAATGGCGTCCAACCATCCTTGTTAGATAAGTCGGCAGCTGCGCCATTCTGGAGTAAGAGTTGCACTATACCCAGATGGCCATAACGCGAAGCTGACCTCAATGGCGTCCAACCATCCTTGTCAGACAAGTCGACAGCTGCGCCGTTCTGGAGTAAGAGTTGCACGATATCCAGATGGCCATTTTGTGAAGCTGACCTCAATGGCGTCCAACCATCCTTGTCAGACGAGTCGACAGTTGCGCCGTTCTGGAGTAAGAGTTGCACGATATCCAGATGGCCATGACGCGAAGCTGGCATCAACGGCGTCCAACCATCATTGTCAGACGAGTCGACATCTGCGCCGTTCTGGAGTAAGAGTTGCACGATATCCAGATGGCCATGACGCGAAGCTGACATCAATGGTGTCCAACCATCCTTGTCAGATGAGTCGACAGCTGCGCCGTTCTGGAGTAAAAGTTGGACGATATCCAGATGGTCATTTCTCGAAGCTGACATCAATGGCGTCCGCCCCTCCTCGTCGGACGAGTCGACAGCTGCGCCGTTCTGGAGTAAGGGCTGCACGATATCCAGATGGCCATAACGCGAAGCCCAAATCAATGGCGTCCGGCCTATATAGTCACGGGAGTCCATATCTATGTCGTAGTGAAGGAATATCTGTGCAACCTCATGCTGTTCATTCTGTCGCATTAGACTTAATGAAGTTTCCCCATCCGTATTCCATGTACCGGTATACGTGCGGTGTTCAAGTAAGAACTCCAAAATGTCACGCCGTCCGGCTCCTGCTGCTTGATTTAATGGACTCCTCCAGTGGTGGACGTCCAGGCCATTTACATCAGCGCCGTGCTGAAGAAGCAGTCGCGCAATGTCAAAATATCCCTTCCAGAGGGCAGCATGTAATGGAGTGCCGTGGGTACCGCCGCTGGCATTTACGTCCAAGGGATGCTTGTTGAGAAGGTGTTCTGCGAGGTCACGGAGACCAAATAGGGTAGCATAGTACAGCGGGACTGCTTCTGGACGTGCCGGCCGGATGTCGGACATGTGTTCGACCCAATCCCAAGGTCGATCTACGTCATATATCCAGACCCACGTCGCAAAGTGTGGCTCGTCAATGTCAAATAAGTGCTCCATAAGTTCTTGGATGTTTTTTGAGACATCCTCGAACTGGGCGTGGTCGACCCAGTGCTGAGCAGCATAGATAGAAAGTGGAAAGTCCTTCATCTTGGCTTGATCAACTTGTTCACCTAGTCGTAGTAGTGCAGTGAGACAAGATAGAGCTAGAATTGTGTGTGCCGGCCCGCGAAGAATACGGTAAGAAGATAGAGCTTCTCCTGCCTTCGCAAGGCGATCCGATGTCAAGAATTCCTGCACGGAGAAATGGGAAAATTGGACAACTGATGACCTGCCGACGGCGACAATGACAATTAGACTCGAACAAGCTGATAAAATCGCTTCTTGGGCATTCTCGGGGCACCAATTGGCGTTATATTCGGGGTTCGTTCCGGACTCGAAGCGAATCGCGAGAACCTCGGCCAGCTCTTCAACACGAAGTGGTCGAATGGCCACGGTCAGACATTGTAAAAGGCGATGGGCATATTCTTGGTTCCTCCTTCCGATCCCTTGCAGAATACGCAGATACGTTTCGTCCAGAGTTTCCGGTAATTCATCGAGGGCACACTGGAGACTTGCTGGAAAGCAGCCGCGTAGCATTTCCAGCTGGCAAATCACCCAACGAAACCTGCGTGATTATAAACAATCTGTGACTCGCCGGCACATTCGCAACGTACATGCCATCAGCTTTTTGAACGAGTATTTTAATGACAAGCTCTTTATCCTTCACTCTCCAATTCATCTTCGACTCGACAAAGAATCTGATGTAGTCGCTGATGTCATTCTTCTGTCCATCCTGATCTTGAAGGGTCACAACACGAGAGGCCAAATGACCAAGCGCATTTACTATATCGGCTTCGGGACGACTCGTCGCACATAGCCGGAGATTTCGAAGGCGTAGACCAACGAGTTCCTTCAAGAGGTCCAGGACTCGCTCGCGAGGAGTTGTTGCACCTGATGTGTTCGAACATTCGTCGATGCCATCCACAATAATGTATGTCACGGGCTGTCCTGGCAGTCGCAGCATATCCACCAAACATTGCTTGAGTGCACGATCAGCAGGCTGTCTGGATCCAGAATTGTGCTTCGAATATAACTTGGAAAGGATATCATAGCAGCGGTCGGACGTTGCGCTAAGTTGGGCGAGAAGCGAAACGAGTAGCCCACGGACATCTTGCTTTGTGTTTTCTCGGAAATCGAAATAAAAATATGCCATCATGGCTAATCCAGTGTCAGAAATTGCTTCAATTTCTTCGATGATAGTGGAGCTGGTTGACGATGTTAACGCAGTGCACAACTGGATTTATCTGGACTAACCACAGGATACTCTTTCCCGATCCCGCTAAGCAATTGCGTGGCAGAAAATATCAGCAGGTACAAGAGAAATGAGAGAATCACGTACGTTTACCATGGATCCATAATAGCGAACCTGTTTCCTTCCATTCTTCGAAGATGCCGTCCTGAATAAACCAGGTAGCTGTTCCATCGTGATAATTTGACCGCGCATTATTGTGATTTTCGGACGAATCTGGAGGAGAAAGCCAGATTCTCACTTCCTTTTGTAACTGCTCTCCTGCAAAACACACTCAGTCTCGCTGCATACCTCATCTAGAAATGAGGAATACAACTAACGCTTCATCTTGTTAATTTCACTCGCCGCTTCTTGAAGAGTGACTGGCACACGTAGCTAGCATCAGTCGCACCGAAATGACCATGCAAGAATAACATACCAAGGGTCTCTCTGACGTCGTTCATTGAAACCTCACGATCTAAACAGACGCGGATTGGCAGACGCCCGAAAATCATCTAAGGAAACGCGCACCATTCATGACCACGTCCATATTGTTTACTAACCCATAGACCACTTCCAGCGTTTGAACACCCGTCACGCGTGCTTCATCTTGGGTAAGTCGGTCGAGCCTCTGCAGCACAGCCTCGATCTCGCCCTCTCCCAGAAGTTGCTTTACGAATTTCACTGTCGAATTTTCGGTAAAAGATAACTCATTTGCACGCATCCACTTACGACACCGGCCTTGCTTTATCTCCTTTGTGGCCAGCGCGAGAACAGAAAGTACTTGTACGAATATCTTTACGATGATATCGGCCATCGGAGGTGTCAACGGGATCTTGTTATATATATCGAGGCGTTTGAGGAAATTCCCAACACATTCGAAGAGGTTAACGAGTGCATCATAACTGGTAGTGACGCTGCTAGCTGCCTGATTGGCACGAATGTGAGATCTGGCTCAAGAGAGTGAAGGAGATAGGTACCACGAGGAGAACATCAATACCAACAAATATTGCTTTTGCAGGCGTAAACGGTATCTGGAGGGGGAAGGATGGGAATGTTAAAATGGAGATCAGTAAGGGTGAGTTAAATGGTCGGGACTCACCAGGACAAGTGCCTCGCCAAGTGTGGAAGAGAGCGTATGGAGAACGCACACAAGGGGGCGGAGGCAGGCCATCAGTTTTCGATTTCCATCCCGATATTGTTTGAACGCCGTCTCTCTGTCTTGTAGTAGGTTATTGATGTCCTCGGGTGAGTTGCAGCTTGAGAGCTTGTCAGCGAAAGGATCCTTGGTGAGATCTATCTTGGTCTGCTTGTGGTAGTTAGCCAAAGCTTTAGCGATCAACTCGGAAGTTGTCATAGTTGTCGTGGACATGGAGGTAGTTGGCATAGTGTTCAAGTTGCGAGGATGCTGGTTTGAACGGGTTTTGGGCGCAGGGCGCAGGGCGCAAGGATAGGTGTACTAGGGACAGCCAGGGTGGCACAGCCTTTGTTCGATGTCAAGAGCCTGCGCGCTCGTCATCATGTATCACTGCGTGCTTAGCTTAGACTAGCTTTCTCTCGCAGGGTCGCAGGGCAGGGTCGCAGGGACTGTATCCTTGCCATAAGTTCCCCTATCTATGCGTTTCTCCAACGGAATTGGCCTTAGTTCCCTAAACCAAGGTATGATGAAAGGTGAAGACTATTAATTTCTACTACGACTGATTCTACTACGACTGAGAAATTGATTACTGATGGCAAGGTCATCAGTACAATGAGTCATAAGCTAGCTGGTAATTTACTTGTTCACCGTTGTTACGCTTTTCAACTCTTTGTGAGCCGTATTATACCGACCATTGAATTTGCACCATATACTAAGCTAGCCAGTGCAATATGTATAGAAAACTACTATCATGAGATATATAATTAACCCCAACCACTCACTGCGCCCTTAACCGTCCCTGCAGCCATGCCAATAACCCCTTCGTGCCCTCACGTTCCCACACGCGCCGCGGCGGAACACGAAATCTACGCGATACGTGATATCAGAAAGGAAAGTCCGACACAAAGGTCTGAAACAACCACGAGGGAACTCACAGATTTCCATCCACGAGGAACTGTTCAAGTGGCAGCAGTCCCAGCTCCCCCGGAAGCGCTGCGATCGAGTTCTCACGTACGTCCAACTCCTCGAGAGTCCAGCGCTTACGGAGTGCCGCGTCTTCATCCCCCCCCGCCTCCGTCGCAAATACCATTTGGGCAAGCTCGCGTAATCCGTCTAGTTCTTCAATCTTGTTTCCGCAAAGGCCTAGACGTCGCAGTCCAGCACGATTTCCGTCATTATCCGCCGCAAAGAGCAGCCGTTCGAGTGTTCCACGTGCGAACGCAGCTCCTGTTAAGTGGTTATACGCAAGCTCCAGATTGCGTAGGCTCGGGAATAGCCGCGCAAGTGCGCATATCGTGCCTCCGTCAGCCGAATCCACGCCGGGGATGGCGTCGCTCAGAAAACAGCCCTCAAGGTTGAGCATCTCCAGCCGCGGTAACAACGGCCCACTATTGCATGTGGGTAAGATAAATGCGGGTTCCGCACGTCGCCCCCGCAGGTCGAGCACACGTAACGTATCCGCGAAGGGTTGTGTCATGATCAGTGAGAGGGGAAGAGTCGCGCGTGGAAGCACTCCCTCTTCTGCAGCGGCGCTCGCCGCGCGGACGGGTCGTCCAGTAGAGGGAGGTAGCGTGAGTGTGAGCGTGCGCAAATCCCAATAACGGTCCAAAGTCGGTGGGGTAGAGGGGTTGGTTGTAGCGTGGTTGTCAACAGCGGCCTGCTCAGCCGTGTGTTGCGCAGCCTCGGCTCGCACACGGCGTTGGGCGCCTTCGGACGATAAGCCGCATTCGGCGTCGATCTCCCACTGTTCCTTTGTGACAGGTTGTGACGAGGGTGGTGGCGGTGATGAGTCGGGCAGCCCACCTAGATTCACGGCACTTCGCTTCTCACGGAGGCGCTGGACATGGCGGTCTGCCTCGATCTCCCAGGCCTCACGCACAATGCGTTTGCCTACGGCAATAGCGAGGGTACCGGTGGCCACTGTACGTGCATCAACTATGGGCGCTTCAAAGTCGAGGGTTTGGACCAGGGTGGAAAAGGCACCGGAAACGGCTGCTTGCGTAGCGCGCGTTTCTTCTAGATCAAGGACAGCTAGCTTGAGGAAGGCCTGTGCATTTACCGAAGAAAAAAGAGACGGAGAGAATGACGCGTCATCAATGTTACATTTTGACATTCGGAGTTCCACCAGCTGAGTGAGGACGCTGAGCGAAACTAAGAGTGCTGCAACGTCGCCGAGAGGGTTGTACGCGAGGTTGAATGAGCTCAGATCCGGTGGTAGTGCGTCATGGTGAATGGCCGAAGCCACAATCCTATTGTGCGAGGCGTTAAGGGACGTGAGGCTTGGGAGCGGACTGGTTGCCCTCACGATCGCCGGAGCCGAGAAGAAATCGCTCGAGCGGCGGCTTGAAGTAGGTGGGTTCGTTGCAGGATCAAATGGCATTCTAAAAGGAAGGGCAACGAGAGAATTGTGGGAGATGTCGAGATTAGAGAGGTTAGGTAGGGCAAAGAAATGGGGTGGAAGAGAGGTGAGAGCATTATGGGAAAGATCAAGATTGACTAGGGAGGTGAGATCGGCAAAGCTGTCAGGGAGTGACGCAAGACGATTGTTTTGAAGCTGCAGATATATTCTATGTTAAGCGGCTTTGAAAATATTTAAATACACATACGTCGATGGTCTTTAAGGAGCCGAAGAAAGATATCTCGGACTGAATTTCAATGATTTGATTGTTCCGCGCCCGGAGAAATTTCAAATCTTCCTGATCATACCAAGTCGTTGGGTCAGAGGTGATTTTTTTCCCGGGTTTCTCTGGTAAGGGTGGTTCATCAGGGACGCTAGCAAGTTTCTCGGGTGTAACTGAGAGATGAATCTCGAATAAGGCGGAAGGAAGACACGGAAGATCGCGTGAAGCAATGTTGAGTGAGCCTTCAGACAGACAGTGGAAGATCAGCAGAACGATAGGTAGGGTAAGAAGCTCATTATTGGTACACACCTGAACGGCGTGCACGTTCAATCGTCTCACGCATGGAAAGTCGACCAAGGTCGTCTTCCTCAACGGCAGGAATTCCCCAGACAGTCGGCGAGGTGTCCCCCGTCTCACCCCGACCAATAGAGCCGGTAGGTCCTGCAAAAGCTTTCTGCGCGGCCATTGCTTTCTTGGCCTCTGCACGCTTGAGTGCAATGGCCTCCTTCATGTTCATCACAGGCACCTTGGAAGGAGTGACTTGCTCTGGCACATTTTGACGAAGGCGAGCAGGAGGCTTGGTGGCTGACTTGACTCGTCGTCGCTCAGAAGGAGGTGCTTGTGCAGAGGCAGATGAAGAAGCTAACGACTTCGCATGGCTAGATATAGTACGAGGTCGAACGGCAGGAGATTTTGGTAAGCGAGGGGTAGAAGGAGAACGGGAGGTCGGTTGAGGGCTTTGAAGAGGTGTACCAGTGGCAACAGATTGAGTGAGAACAGGCAAACGAGACCTGGGCAGGTTCGAGCTCGAACGACTCATTGGCTCATTGGACAGAAGGAGAACACCCCGCACCGGTCACCGGTCCTGCCTTTTTTGGAACCTCGTCTCAAACTCCGCCGGAGACAGCAAAACCCAACCTTTGAACCTTTGATTTGGCCGACAACGACCGTCGACATCATGTGAGTCCCATTTCAATGTTCTCTCTCTCATCCTCTCTGCGGCCATTTAGTTCTGTCTGGGTGGATATGGATATGTTATGTCGAGACTAGCTGGATGTACCGCCCGTTCACCAGATGACGCTGACCGTTTTGCGTCCCAGTCCCAGTCAGTGCCGCCGTACGTGTCGTCCTTGTCCTTTTTGCGCCGACTGATTTTCTTCCCAGATATTACCATGATCATTTCGAAGGAGAACAGGCGTACGATCTACCAAAACCTCTTCAAAGGTGTGTCATATCTCCCATCAACCCTCCCCATAGCTCTCATATCCATATGCACAGAGGGCGTTCTTGTAGCAAAGAAGGACTTCAACGCTTCCAAGCATGAGGAACTTGAAGTTCCTAATCTCGAGGTGATCAAGGCGCTCCAATCACTTACTTCCCGCGGCTACGTCAAGACTCGGTTTTCATGGCAGTGGTACTACTACACCCTTACCCCCGAGGGTGTTGAATACCTCCGCGAATGGCTTCATCTCCCCACGGAGGTCGTTCCGGAAACTCATCGCAAGCCCGTTCGTACTCGCCCCGCACAGACGCGACCGTCTGGCAGCGGCGAGGGTGCTTATCGCCCTCCTCGCGGTGACCGTGATGACTACCGCCGGAGAGATGACGCTGGAAAGAAGGAGGCCACACCAGGCGAATTCCGCCCACATTTTGCCGGTGTTGGTCGTGGTGGCCCTCGGGAGTAGGCACGTTATTATGAGAGAGCCTAGTGCGCTTGTATGCTTGTCGAAAATGTGTTTTTTCTCCAACACCATCGTTCCATTTGCAAGCTCTGTGAATAACACGCGTCCTTTTTCAGTAATTCGCCGCCTGTCACATGAGAAAGCAAGGTGTTCGTATTATAGGCCACAGACGTAAGACAGCGACGTGTGGATGGAGTAAATGACGTGTGTACTATGCTACCTACCACACCTGTTACTAACCTTGGTTCGTTACAGTAGGAACCAAAGTCACACTCAAAAACGTAAGTCTTTACTTGATGACTTGATGTTGATGAGCCCAATTTGGTCATGTGACATGGCGGCGCTTAGATGAACAAATATAGTAACAAGGCGGCGTATCACCGAAGTGACCGAGCGGGAGGAAGTCCACAGCCCTCCACAGCCCAGGATACCCATTGTCCTCTACTCCCGTTCTTCTTGTGACTCGGCCATGCTCATGTCGTGTGCATCTATTTATGACATAAATTTTGCCGACCCGTATGATTCGACCTGTGTCCTGTGGTGATGCTAGTGGTTGCCATACAGCCCCCAACCACGGCACATAAAAGGGCGTGGTCGTACACCACTTGCACGTCGACCACAACGCATCTGATCCTTTCTTGCTAAACTACAGGCTGGTCCTGTCTCTCGATTTCTCGTATATCACACCACTGTCGACAACGTGATGCAGCTCCCTCATATTTTGCTTCTGGGAAGCCTCCTTGCGCTAACTTTGCAAACTCATGCTGTCCCATTAACTCGAGAGCAAACGGGAGTTATCACACTACCCCTCAAGCGAACGCCTACACGGCGTGACATCCACCCTCAGATCGTTTAGTACAGCATCTCCCCCGCAGTGTAGTTGTACTCATGACTATCTCTCGAACAGCTCCTTCAAAGACACATCAATCGCTCGCACCGTCGCCTCGCCTATATGACAGGTCGTGAGGCGCCCCTCCAGCAGCATACCGCGCGTAAGGGACACATCGCTGCTCGGGTAAATCTTGGCTATCCCGCTGCCAATCTCGGTGGAAACGCGGCTTCCACGTGCGCCTCTCATTTCCGTCTACACCTCGTTGTTCTCACATGGCGTGTATCCAGCGAAGAAGGTTCTGGAGCAAATCCTTCCGTATTCACTGCTGCGTCGGCTAGTGGCAACGCAGGCTCGAGCTCCACTGATACGGGGGCCCTACTTACCGTTGCCAACCAGCCCACCTTTTCAGATTCACTCGGGCTTAATATTCAAGCCGAAGATGTGTCCTATATCGCAATCGTTCAAATGGGCACCCCTCCCCGTAATTTCAGCCTCCTGATGGATTCTGGATCTGCCGACCTCTGGGTTGGATCGGAGGGGTGTCAGTCTACGAACGGGACCGACTGCGTACGCACGCTCCTTTCCATCATCCTGGTTATCCCATTCATCTCATCTCTTTGTACAGGGCAGTCACGTGTTCCTCGGATCTCAGTCCTCGTCTTCCTTTGTAGATACAAAGCAGCCTTTCAAAGTAAACTACGGCGTTGGTAATGTCACTGGAAATATCGTCACGGACAACCTCGTCATCGCCGGTTTGCAACTTCCTGGTCATACTTTTGGTGTCGCGGCCGTGGAAAGCGATAACTTTGTGGCTCCCCAAACGCTTTTTGATGGCATCATGGGTCTAGCGAAGAGTAATAATGTCTCGCAGCAACGCACGCTCACACCCGTCGAGTCGCTTGCCCAAGGAGGGCTGATCAAAGATGCCATTACGTCATACAAACTGGGGCGCGTTGCTGACAATCAGAACGACGGCGAAGTTACCTTTGGGGCTCTGGACCCGGCCAAATTTGTCCAAAACACGCTAATCACGCTCAAGAATGTCAACACGAAAGGTTTCTGGGAGGTAGCGATGGACGCCGTCTCCGTGAATGGAAAGGATCTCGGATTCCAAAATCGCACCGCAATCCTGGATACCGGCACCACCCTCATCTTGGCCCCCCCAAATGACGTACAGACCGTACATCAGGCTATCCCAGGCGCAAAGGTCAATCCTGAAGGTGGCTTTACGGTCCCGTGCACAACAACAGCCAGCGTTGCAATCACGTTGGGTGGACAGTCCTTTTCGATTGATCCTCGTGACATTGTGTTCGTGCCGGTAGACCCGAAAAACGTCACTGGAGACTGCATTTCCGGAATCTCTCCGGGCCAATTTGGCGGCCCTCAGGAATGGTTGTTAGGGGCTGCTTTTCTGAAGAACGCGTATTTCTCTACAAATGTCGGAGCTGATACGATCCAGCTGGCGAAATTAGCGTAGCTCTATAACTGTACTGAAACCCGAACTTCGTTCGATCTGCTATCTGCTTTCTATGTGCATTACACTCGGCCTCGTGTTGTCTTTAGTAAATTATGGCATTCACACCCTAGCAATGCTAATGTCTCTACATCTTTACTACTACAATCTCAAGTTGGAATGGGGATCAGATGAACGGTATGGTGTGTTTGACAACAACTCGGACTCCTCTGTGTGGCGAATGGAAGCCCAGTTGACCTCGTTGACCCATAGCATCCAGTATTTTCGAATTCAATTTCTGGAACGAAAGCGGTGCTCTGGACGGGAGTATGAGTACGTTGCTCGGGAAATCCGGTTTGCAGTAGCGCAGTGCTACGGCCCGAATAATCTTTGGTCGCCACGGTACTGTGGTACCTCACCTAGTCTTCGCTAGATCTCTCCTGTTCACGCGGCGTTGAAGCTGTCCCCTATGTCCGCTCTATGTCCACGTCCAATTATAGTACTGTCTGTACTCCAAGTGTGATTGTCCCGCGCCTCTTGATTACCCTGAAGGTCAAGGTCATCTATCAGGCTCTTGACTACAGCCCAGGCACGTGCGACAGGGCTAAAAATCTTGAGAAAATAGAATTGTCCAGAGCTACGGATGCAATACAATGATCAGGAAACAGCCATAGGACTCTGAGCAGGTGTGCATGCTCTCAACTATTCGAATGCGGAAACCAGGCCCAGCACAGGTATCAGTGAATACGTCCACGTTCCAGAACCGGAGCTACAAAGTCCGGGACATAGGTATTACATTTTGCAGGTGGACTCTGCGACCTTTGAGTGTCTATGCCAAGCCCAGTCAAGCACAGCATGCAAGAGCAAGTACAAGAGTAGAGCAAGGCCGGTGATCTAACATCGGATAGAAGTCCCGAGGCGAATATGACGTTATAGGGACCGACGGAGTTGGGGCAAGCATCACAGTGGCAAGCTGAGCCTACCCGGCAAAAAGAGGACCGATTGAATGCCAAGGTAGACAGGTGGGTAGTGCTGTACTGTAGTCATCCTCAAACTCGGCAGCTCAGACCGCAATATGGCATAACACACTTTTTCCAGTTATAGTTTCCCCAGTATACGCAGACGGAGCGCAGCATGTAGTTGCGTAGGCTGTTCAGCTTTAGGACGAGCGGTGGAGGCGGCGAGAGATAAGCGAGCATTTCGAGAATGGGAGGTTCGCAAGCAACACGAACACAGATAGTCTGGTGACATAAATGGATCACCCACCAATTCGTAGAGAATGGCTGTACAATTCATGTTCTTGTTCGCCTTCTTCCTTTTCGCGCTGGGGCCGGAGAACTGGCGCTTGGACGAAACCGTATGGCAGGCGGCGCCCCTTGGCAGATTTTCCGGCCTGATCGTCGCGTCGTCGTCCATGCCGAGACATGAGCACAGAGGTCGTTCCGGAAACAAACACATCGCAAACCCAATGGCACCCGCCACGCACAGACGCGACCGCCTGGCAGCGGCGAGGGTGCTTATCGCCCTCCTCGCGGTGCGGTGACCGTGATGACTACCGCCGGAGAGACGACGCTGGAAAGGAGGCCACACCAGGCGAATTCCGCCCACATTTTGCCGGTGTCGGTCGTGGTGGCCCTCTGGAGTAGGCACGTTATTATAAGAGAGCCGAGTGTGAGTGTGCTTGTATGCTTGTCAAAAATGTGTTTTCTCCCCAACACCATCGTTCCATATGCTCACAGGCTCTGGGAATATTACGCGTCCTTTTCAGTAATTTGCCAACTGTCACGTGAGGAGAAAGCAAGTCATGGCACCGCAAATCTTGGCCGGGAATTCAACGGATTTCAATTGTCGCGACGTGTTCGAAAAATACGAGGTCACGTGCCAAAAGACGTGACGAGCGTGACGGCCATATTCCTCTGTCATATAGTCCAGACATATGTCACACATTCACGTGACAGGCATTTTGCACGTGAGTAAAACAAGGAAATTGGCAAAAATACACTCTATTATCCTATTCTATTATCATTATAGGCCACGGACGTAAGACAGCGACGCGTGGATGAGTAAATGATATGTGTGTACGATGCTATCCACCATACCTGCTATATGCCTGACCCTTGTTCATTGTTATAACTTTGCAGGACCCAATGAACTACCTTCTACGGGTTGACCCCGCGAAACACGAATCAGTGCAGTGTCAACCCTCACAGCAGGAACCAAAGCCACACTCAAAAGTCTTTTCTTGATGAGCTCTAAGGACAGGGCACCGTTTCATTCAAAATTCAAAAGGACCCAAAGCCCAATTTGGTCATTGTGGCATGACGGCGCTTAGATGAACAAAAATGGTAACAGTGACAACAAGGGGTTGTGTCATGAGCGTGTATCGGCGTATCACCAAAGTGACCGATTGAGAGGAACAAGTCCACAGCCCGTGATGCTCATTGTCCTCTACTCCTATTGTTCCTTGTGACTCGTGCGTGGTCGCCTCGTGTGCATCCAATTATGATCTGATTTTTGCCTCCCCGTATGATCGACCTTTTGCCTTGTACCTTGTGGTTGTGCTAGCGGTTGCCATACACCAACCCCGGCACATAAAAGGACGTGGTCGTTCATCCCTTGCATGTCGACCGCAACGCATCTGCTCCTTTCTTGCTAAACTACAGGCTGGTCCTGTCTCTCGACTTCTCGTATATCACACCACTGTCCGGGACAACGTGATGCAGTTCACTCCTTTTATTTTTCTTCTGGGAAGCCTCCTTGCGCTAACCTTGCAAACTCATGCTGTTCCATTAACTCGAGAACAAACGGGAGTTATCACACTACCCCTCAAGCGAACGCCTACACGGCGTGACATCCACCCTCAGATCGTTTAGTACAGCACCTCCCCCGCAGTATAGTTGTACTCATGATTATCTCTCGAACAGCTCCTTCAAAGACACATCAATCGCTCGCACCGTCGACTCGCCTATATGACAGGTCGTGAGGCGCCCTCTGCGGAGGCACCCCTCCAGCAGCATACCGCGCGTCAGGGGTACATCGCTGCTCGGGTAAATCTTGGCTATCCTGCTGCCAATCTCGGTGGAAACGTGGCTTCCACGTGCGCCTTTCATTTCTGTCTACGCCTCGTTGTTCTCACATGGCATGTATCCAGCGAGGAAGGTTCTGGAGCAAATACTTCCGTATTCGCTGCTGCGTCGGCTAGTGGCAACGCAGGCTCGAGCTCCACTGATACGGGAGCCCTACCTAACGATGTGCTTACCGCTGCCAACCCGCCTGCGGTTTCAGATTCACTCGGGCTTAATATTCAAGCCGACGATGTGGGCTATATCGCAACCGTTCAAATGGGCACCCCTCCCCGTAATTTCAACCTCCTGATGGATTCTGGATCTGCCGACCTCTGGGTTGGATCGGAGGGGTGTCAATCTACGAGCGGGACCGACTGCGTACGCGCGCTCCTTTCCATCATCCTTCTCATTCGTCTCATCTCTTTGTACAGGGCAACCACGTGTTCCTCGGATCTCAGTCCTCGTCTTCCTTTGTAGATACACAGCAGCCTTTCCAAGTAAGCTACGGCACGGGTAATGTCACCGGAAATATCATCACGGACAACCTCGTCTTCGCCGGTTTGCAACTTCCTGGCCATACTTTTGGTGTCGCGACCGTGGAAAGCGATAACTTTGCGACCCCCCAAACGCTTTTTGATGGCATCATGGGTCTAGCCAAGAATACCCTCTCGGAGCAACGCACGCTCACACCCGTCGAGTCGCTGGCCCAAGGAGGGCTGATCAAAGATGCCATTACATCATACAAACTGGGACGCCTTGCTGACAATCAGAACGATGGCGAAGTTACCTTTGGGGGTCTGGACCCGACCAAATTTGTCCAAAACACGCTCGTCACGGTCAACAATATCAACCCGAGCGGTTTCTGGGAGGCGGCGATAGACGCCGTCTCCGTGAACGGAAATGATCTCGGACTCCAAAACCGCACCGCAATCCTGGATACCGGCACCACCCTCATCGTGGCCCCCCCAAATGACGTACAGACCGTACATCAGGCTATCCCAGGCGCAAAGGTCGATCCTAACGGTGGCTTTACGATCCCGTGCACAACTACGGCCAGTGTTGCAATCACGTTTGGTGGGCAGTCCTTTGCGATTGATCCTCGTGACGTTGCGTTTGTGCCGGTAGACCCGAACAACCCCACTGGAGACTGCATTTCCGGGATCACTGCGGGCCAAATTGGCGGTCCTCAGGAATGGTTGTTAGGGGATGTTTTTCTGAAGAACGCGTATTTCTCTACAAATGTCGGAGCCGATACGATCCAGCTGGCGAAATTAACGTAGCTCTGTGATTATACCTCTACTGAAACCCGAACTTCGTTCGATCTGCTATCAGCTCTCTATGTGCATTTCACACTCGGCCTCGTTGTCTATAGCAAATTTTGGCATTAACACCTAGCAATGTATTTCTAATATCTTTACATCTTTATTACAATATCAGGTTGAAATGGGGATCAGATGAACGTATGGTATGCTTGACATCGAATCGTGCTCCTCTCCGTGGCGAATGGAAGCTCAGTTGACCACGTTGACCCATAGCATCCAGTATTTTCGAATTCAATTTCTAGAATGGAAGCGGTGCTCTGGATGGGAGTATGAGTACGTTGCTCGGGCAATCCGGCCTCGGGTAGTGCAGCGCTACAGCCCGAACAATCGCTGGTCGCCACGGTCTTGTGGTGCCTCGCCAAGTCTTCGCTAGATCTCTCCTGTTCACGGCGTTAAAAAAGCGAAACACAGACACTCAATAATACGGATCAAAAGCCCTCAACAGCGTTCGAATGACAACCAGGCGGTCTCCTATGTCCATTCTATGTCCACGTCCAAGTGTGATTGTCCCGCACCTCTTGATTGCCCTGAAGGCCAAGGCCATCTATCAGGCTCTTGACTACAGCCCCAGGCACGTGCGACAGGGCTAAAAATCTTGAGAAAATACAATTGTCAGAGCTAAGGTTGCAACACAATGAACAGGGAACAGCCATAGACTCTGCACAGGTGTGGATTCAACTATTCGAACGCGGAAACCAGGCCCAGCACAGGTATCAGTGAATACGTCCACGTTCTAGAACCGGAGCTACAAAGTCGAGGACACAGGTATTACATTTTGCAGGTGGACTCTGAGACCTTGCTGGGACTTTTGAGTGTCTATACCAAGCCCAGTCAAGCACAGCACGCAAGAGCAAGTACAAGACGGAGTAGAGTAAGGCCGGTGATCTAACATCGGACAGGACTCCCGAGGCGAATATGACGTTATAGGAACCGACGGAATTGGGGCAAGCTGAGCCTACCCGGCAAAAAGAGGACCGATTGAGTACCAAGGTAGACAGGGTAGTGCGGCCCTGTACTGTAGTCATCCTCAGTCTCGGTAGCCCAGACCGCAATATGGCATAACACACTTTTTCCAGTTATAGTCGCCCTAGTATACGCAAACGAAGCGCAGTATGTAGTTGCGTAGGCTGTTCAGCTTTAGGAGGAGCGGCGGAGGCGGCGAGAGATAAGTGAGCATTTCGAGAATGGGAGGTTCGCAAGCAACACGAACACGAACACAGACAATCTGGAGACACAAAAGGATCGCCCACCAATTCGTAGAGAATGGCCGTACAATTCACGACACGATCTTGTTCGCCTTCTTCCTTTTCGCGCTGGGGCCGGAGAACTGGCGCTTGGACGAAACCGCATGGCAGGCAGCGCACTTGGCAGATTTACTAGCCTGATCGCCGTCGTCCATGCCGAGACATGAGCACAGAGGTCGTTCTGGGAACGAACACATC
>QFEA01008771.1:29073-40133 GCA_003315975.1 Lactifluus echinatus
TATGCTAGAGACTGAGTTTGTTGGTGCTTGACGGTCGTAGTGGTCATCGGGAGTAAACACGTTATTATGTGTATGTGAGTGGCAGTTGTACGCTCACCATCACACATCACAAGCTTGAAAAAAAGGTTGCCAGGACCGTGGATTGAACACGGGACCTCCAGAATGCTAACCACACTTCAGTCTGTTGCTCTCCCAGCTGAGCTACCCCGGCATCAGCTACGATTGTTACTCTTAACACTGATGGCGACACATTAAATGGCATCACCACACAGGCCTCTTGCCCGTTCTCCGAACAACTCCCAAGTCAACAACGACATCTTCGCAAAACCCACCCTCACGACACAGAACCCTCCAAAATTTCCCTCTCTTTCAAAAGGACTATACGCAGCCGGCTCAGCGCCTCGTTTACGTCCTCTTCCTCCAACAGGCTAAACGCTGCCCTCACATAGGCAGTGCGCGCGCCATTTGGAAAGAACACAGTCCCTGGAAGCGCAAGGACGCCGCCCTCAAAAGCCTTACTCTGAATTATACTCGCAGAGTCGCCATCCTCGCCGAGTAGTAGCCTAAACCTGATTACACAGCATTAACCACGACAGCCCATCAGTGAAGGTGTGGAGAGCTTGCCAAAAGAACATCCCAGCCTCTGGGGTATTCCATTCTGCCATTCCGTTGAGATGCCGCCGCATGGCCGCCTCGAACACATCGCGCTTTTCTCGATAAAAATTTGCAACTTTGTGGGTGTGCGCGAGAAAGCCTTGGCGTCCCCAAGCATGTAACAGGGTAATAATTACCGCCTGAGAGAATGACGAGGGCTGCAGATTCGCTATGGCCGTCTGCAAGCACTCAGAAGCTATGTCATGGGGTAAGGACACAAATGGGTGTGCTTACGTGTTTGTCCATCGCGTCCAGTAGAGGCGTAGGCCCTGTTACGAAACCGATGCGAATTCCTGCGGAGAGAATTTTGCTAAAGCTGTCGAAGCGCAGTACACGCCCGACGCTGTGATCCCCGGTCTGTGCCTCGAGCATAAAATACGATGGGATGCGTGGGCCGGCGCCAAAATACATGAAATAGTAGGGGTCATCTAAGACATGGGACATACGAGGTGTAACTCAAAGCCGACAGGAAGGTGAAAGTAGGGCTCACCCTCGAGAATAATGATATCATGGACTCTTAAGAGTTCCAAAACTTCCTTGCGGCGAGCGAGTGCTGTTGTTGCCCCGGTCGGGTTACAACCGTACTATTTCTCAATTAACATGGGATAACAAGTCTAAAGGACCGACTTGAACACTCACGGGAACGGTATACAGGACTTTGGGCTTTTTTAAAGACGATGGCCAATTCTCTAAGATTTGCCGAAGAGATAGTGAACTAATGCCTTTGCCGTCAGTCTCGACCTCTGTATTTCTTGCTCAATACATCTGAGAGTATCTGCTAATACCTAAACTGTGACATACCTATCATCTCACAACGTAGCGCTTCAAACATGGGGATCACGCCGCTAGCATGTGTCAGGGCTCTGAACCATGAATATGATGTGCAGTTGCGTACGCGTAGACGGGCTTCTCGATCAAAACGGGATCTCCCGGATTTACGAGGGCTTGTACAGCCTGAGATACGAAAGGGTCAATAAAAGGCAGGTTACATGGCTAGCAGCACGCGCCTTGTAAATCCCATCTTGCGACCCGGCCGTTACACTGACCCTCCACCCTTCCGTCCTCTTCCGTCCATGCTCCTGCTCTTGAAATTCCATAAGCCATTCCACCATTGGTGGAATCCCACTCGTGGGCGCATATTGTAAACCCATGGAGAGCACTTCATTGTCTACTGAAAACAGCGAAGATTCAGAACCGTCCGCGCGGGGTGCGGTGAACTGGACTCCAGTGAACGGGAACAGTGCAGCGTTTGGCTTCCCTGCAAGGAGCGAGATCACGCCAGGTTTTTTTTCAAGAGGATAGAGTCCGCGGACTGCACACGTGGTACCAGAGTGCTTTCAGAAAGTTCAAAAGCGCCGCGATAGGTGTGGCTACACTCACTGGGACTGGTTTTGCGCGCCTTAGCTGCTTCAGAAAGGAAAGATGCATAGAACGATACAGGGAGAACACTAATCTCTGTTGATGCCTGAGGAATTGGAAATCCTTTAGCAGGGCACAGTCCCAAGACTCGGACAGCGGGAACGTGAAGGCGTACCACAGCTCTCGCACTCGAGTCCGCCTCATTGTCTAGTGGGGACTCGGCTTTTCCGCTAGAAATAATTGGAGTTGCCATAACCAAGTCGAAGTTGTAGGTCAAGGAACTTCAGTCTTCGAAGATCGAAGAGAAATGCAGCAGCTGTAAGATCTGAGTCGAGCTTGGAAATCAGGTTATCAGTTATCATCTAATCCTGATCTGAAACGACCGGTTTAAATACCCGACATGGTTGCCGACCCTCGGTTGCGACTCCGACATGAATGATAGCATGGAGGGATGCGCACACCGTCACGTGGTAATGATGAGAGCACACGGTCGAATGAACCACTCTTCCTTCTTTGAGGAAGGTCCTGGTCTAGCGGCGCATTATAATTCGCAGTTACACGACGCCATAAAAAATATGTAGTAAAATGGATATAACAATGAATAAAATGAATAAAAAGTCTATTTTTTTGCTTCGTTACAAACCAAGAAAAAAACATTTTGACAAAACCGAAAACCGGGGTAAAGAGGAACAATATATACAGAGACTAATGACACGGGACCACATCTAGATGTGAGTAGCAAGAAATTAAGTTAAGGATCATTTGTCCGCGGGTGATCTGAGAGCGTAGGTATCAGCTCGCCTAAAGTACACGATGAGAGCAGACATGAGGGCATGAGTGATGAGTAGAGACTGAGGTAATAATCTCGGAGGCTTGCAAACGATTGTGATGTGATAGGTGATTATAAGCGACGTACATGACAATTGAAATTTGGAGATTGAATAAGAGCCCAGGATATATGGCCTGAAACAGATGCACGAATAATGACATAAGAGCAATAACATCAGGTAGGCCAACCGCGCGCGATGCGAGCTGCGCCCCCTCCAAGCCTACCCAAAATATTCCACACTGCCGCAGTACCCTCACTTGAGAAGCCCTCACCTGTTGCACGCATCGTATTGAAGCTTGACCAAGCTGCACGATCGTAGTATGTGGGGCCTCCGGGTACGACATATTGGTGTGCCAAGAATGGACTCATCGCCAAGAATACAACTGCGCTCGCACTGACACATAACAGCGCGTGTGAAGTAAGTCCAACCCAAGGGAGCTTGCCCGCCACACGGTCACCGCCATATACGTAAGTGTTGTAGATGTTGTAAAACCGGCTACTTTTCCGCCGACTAGAAGCCGCGTTGGCGGCAGCGTCCTCAAGCGCACGGTCGAACACCCGACATCCAATCCCGACCTCTGCCTTGAGCGCGCGCCAGTCCTCCAGCACCTCGGCAGAAACACCTACGGGCGAACGGAGGGGTATTTTGAGGCCACTATGCCAGCTACGGAGAGTCTCGACTGCAATGCAAAGCTCGCGTCGCTTTTGAGGGTCAGGGATGTGGGAGAAGGTTAAGTCCTCGGTGTCAAGGAGATGCAGAAGGTCGTGGAACGGACCCTCCGACGCCACCTGGTTGTATGAAGGAGGGAGGTCTGCTGGACAGTTTGATGTGACAAGGTCAAGTGGGGCCGCCTTAGCCTTGGGGGTAGGAGGGAGGACGGTGGACGAGGACGAAGCCAGGGCTTCGTCCTCGTCTTGAGGTGAGGGTGATCGGGAAATGTGAGGACCCTCGGTCTGAACTTCCACCTCCATCGTAACGCGTAGTATGGGGATGTCGGTTTGCGTACATATGGATGCGGAAGTTAATGACATGTCCGCCTGGGTGCCTGACGAGACAACCAAGATTTTGGGCACAGGTTCCGTTTGCATTGCTGATGTCTTTATAAAAGGAGCGGAATCGTATTGTATGTAGGCATCAGCATACTCCCGGCTTTCCGTTAGGGACAATGATCCGTTTTTGTTGGTTTTACTCAAGCCGCGCTGTACGAGCGGTCAATAAAAACAATTGCGAGAGAAAAATAGCGACCAGCCTTCTTTGTCCGGGTGATGATTGTTTGAACTACGTCCTCATCTTCTGTGGCCTCCTCTTGGTCCTCGATCCCGAGCTCCCTCAGGGTTGCCGCAGAATCCCGCTCATCCTCGTCGTCGATCCATCCACTGCCATTTTTCAACTTGCCGAGCAACTCTGCACCCAGGCTCCTACTGACACTATTAGGCACGCTGCTTGTCCCGCTTCCGGCACCTGGCGCATTGTTCACGAGCCCTGCTCGTAACTCATCCATATCGAACCGCATACGGTCAATGGTCTCCTTAAGCATGAGGTTCTCCTGCTTTTGCTCGTCTAGGCTTGCTTGTGCTTGCTGGGCAAATGCAAGATCTTGTTCGAGTAAAACAATGCGCTCTTCATATGCCTCATTTTCTTTGAGATACTTATTTGTTTCCATCTGCTGAAGGGAGAGTCCATCTCGGAAACTCAGGATCTCCTCATCCTTCCGACGAAGCATGTTACGCAAGTCCTCAGACTCGTCTGCGATTAACCTCAGTACGTCACACGGAGCGAGTCAGGCAATGCTTACTCAATTGCTCTTGATACTGCTTTTGCAACGAATTGTACATCGAGCGGGAGTTGTCCAAGGTCTTCTGTATCTTAGCAATCTCACTCTCGAGGGCGACGATTTGAGTCTGATTTGAGCGCTCCTTGTTCCTTAGCTCTTTCTCCTCACGCTTCGCTGCGCTGAGCTCGCTTTTCGCTTCTTCGAGGCGAGCCTCCATCTCCTCCAACTCAACTTCATGATCCGCTAGCTTTCGTTGTAGGGTGCGCTCCACTTCCATGAGTTTTTTGGCGAGATCAGCATTGACTCTCTGCAGCGCCTCGAGACGTTCCAGAGGTTCCAACGAGGCTGTTGAAGATGCAGTGGAACGATCAAGGACTAATCCAAGCACCGAATCATCATCTTCGGAGTCGTCGGAGTCTGGCTCTACGTATAGGTGTGGTAGGGGGGGTTCCTCGAGGGCTTCGTACATTGCACTAGCGAGATCAAGCTGAGGGGGTGTTAGATGAGAAAGGGGGGATTGGGATTGGGATTGTGCGCGGGAGTGGGGGCGAGAACCAACAGGACCGAAAGGAGGGGAAGTGATTGGACCTTGCGATCTTGTGGGAGACTGTTGAAAGCCCGGTGAAGTAGGATTGGAAGGTGCACGTGAACGGCCGCTGGTAGAGCGACTGTGCGCAACCGGGGACTAACGAGGAAAATCAGTGAGTTTTAAATGCTGGAAGACGGCCAATATAAAGGAGGGAATTCGAGATCGAAATGATGAATGCCTTGCAATGAGATTGCAGGTTCAGAAAGCTGCGAAGCCCACAGACCCACACTACAGCACTCGCCATGAAGCATAATTTACAGCGAGCAAAAAGGTAAAAGTTACAGATATACGAGCCATGAACAAAATCGCAGGATGAACTGACCTCGGAGTCACTCATCGGACGGCCGTGATTACTCGCATCGCTCTTCCTGCGGCCAGGGGCGGCAGGTCTTCTCGTCCAGCTCGAGGGTGCTACAGGAGCTAAGGGCGTGCTACGTTGACGTTTCTGCGCGTCAAATGGCGAGTCTTTCGCGCCAGGGGTACGCGGCATTCCACCCACACCACGACTTGGGGGCCGACTTGATGGCCGACTATCGGAAGTAGTGTTGCAGTACGTTCCTGTGGAACCAGTACTTGAAGAACGCGACTGCCGACCGTGAAAGTCGCGTTCGTCCGCGCGGCCGCGATCCCAATCGTCAGAATTCGGTGAATGTTCTTCAGAAGTATCTTGTTGGCCCGACGACGTACGCATCGCTACAAGCTGAAGGATAGTGTCAGGCGTTGCCTCGACACCAGGCGACGCGTCCACGATTTGCATGAAACTAGCCATCTCATCCTTGGTAAGGAGTTCAACACCATACTCTTCTTTATATGTACCGAAAACGTCGGGGAGACACTTGGCAGGGAGGGATGCCACGCCTTGAGGGTTGGTATAACACTGGGTATGCTCCCGGAAGATGTCATGAAGTTCTTGCTCGATATCGGCAATGGATTGACGGTGACGGCCAAAGTTCTTGAACACCATTATTATCAGTGACGCGTATAAAGAGGAAAGAGACGCGATTTAGGGCTCACATTGTCATCCATGTCGATGGGATCCAGGTTTAAAGCCCGGGCCAACCACAATTTCGAACTCGAACCAGACGTCAAAAGATGCCACAAATTCGGTCTATTTGCTCATATTTATTAGGTTGTCTTATGTAATACAGCACAGTTGCCTTCCCCACAACCCGTCTGATACAACCTCACCCTTCATGTGCGCAGGCACAACACCCATTAGATTGGACTGGCAAGGAAAAGGTCCGCAACCAAGGACCGGGATCACCGCAACGGGACGTGGGCGGAGTCCAGAGCTCAACCGCTACTGTAAAAAAACCGATACAGGCTTAAGTTGGTGCCCGCATATTCGGGAAAGCGACAGATGACGCAGTCACTCGAAAGCGCTGCACAGCTGTATCAATTAAATGGCTGTAATTAAAGCAACGGACATACCACGCGTCCCACCACGCCGTGACCGTCCACACTCCTTCGCATCATTTGCGGGTTTGTTGTTTTCCCACAGAGCTTCTCTGCTCGACCAAGTCCTACTTATGATGATGAATGAACCTTTTCGGTCTCAAGTGACTTTTCCAATGGTGAGACTGAGAAGTACTAGGGAGAGGATGACCTTACCGGAGACCATCGGTGGTGGAGATCTCATCCGCCAGGTACCGTCGCGTGGTAGTCTTAGTAGACAGGGTCTGTCCGCGCCAAACACCAAGTGTTGGTCTCCTGTGAGTGGCGTTATAGTTAATGTACGTGTCGGCTACGTTGGATTCGAAGCCTTTTTTCCAACACCTGTGTCCATCTTTGACATGGCGGAGACCGTAGGCGTGGCAATAAGGCCGATATAAAAGGAGATTAGTGACCTGAAGTGTGGGTGGAATTGGAGAGGAGAGTAGAAATGTGGAATGGTTGTAAATGGTTGTACTCAGTACATAGCTGCATCCTGATCTAGGGATGGTGAGTCGTCGCACGTATTGGGTGCCCGACATATTGTAATTAATGAGCATGAGTGCGCTTCAAGACCTCAAGTGAAACCTCAAGTGAAACCAAATATCCCAAATTTTGATATGCTGATCGACATCACGCAGAATATCCACAATCCACATCACACAATATTGTCCGTGGCTGCTGTAATCGCATACTACCTGGTGGCTACCATCGCTTCGCTGGCCCCTCTTGTTTGGTTTAACCTGATATTTGGGAGTTTGGAATCTGGAATCTAGATCTTCGAGAAAAATGACATCACGTCGTGGCTGCTGCCGCCTCGAGAAGTACTCGTGGTCGGCCAACCCTTAGCCACTGTAAACGCATGGCTCCAGGGAATAATCCACTGCGCCCTAACATCGCCGCACTGTGACGCATGTACAAGGTACAGTACCCGTCATCCTCCATCAGCCAGGGGAACATGGCATGAATTCTAGAATCGTACTTTTATCTTACATTCATATTTTCCCCTGCCAGTGACTCCTTTATCAGGCCGAATAAGCAGGGGTGCTTTGGTCGCATGTTCGACCGCATTGTTGCCTTGAAACTTGAAACGTCTGATTTTGTGAAGCTTCACCGTTCTTTCCCCGTCCCGACTGACTCCGAGTGCACGTGGATGTCAATCTCCCACGCTTTTCTCAATATGTTCCTCTGGCGTCGTGTGATGCGTTCTTCCTCTCCCCACAGGATAACTAATGCTATCGCCGTGCCAGCTCGAGCCTAAGATCGATCAGTTGGTAACATATCGCTGACGGGACCGGGACCGTTTTACGATCTGTTATGTTATGAAATGAATTTCTTTTAAGTGGTCAAGTCTATCCATGGTCAGATTACTTCGTGATGCCGTACGCAACACTCGGTGATAAGGCCCTGTTCTCATGATTTCGACGGCGTTTCCTTCTAGAATTCTTCCACGGATTTTCTGGCCCTTATCCCACGGAAGCATATGTAGCTAAATGACTTTTCCCTAGGTAGATTTACAACTGCGGGCGCAACGCTATGCCAGAATAGTGATATTTCTTTCGAGCCATTCTCGAGGTGATATATAAACTTGAGTGGGATTGGACATGGTGGGTGATTTTGTTGTACCTCGATCTCGTCGTGTGCCTAACTGCGCGACCGATGAGACTCGGTCTCTCTGCTGGCAGACTCGGAGTCAACTGAGGTTCGCTTCACGTACTTATAATAGAAGATTGCATTTTTCTTCGGACCATGCCGTTTGTGCAAGTCAAGGAGTAATCTGCTCGAGCAATTTGTTCTGCTCTCAACGAACGTCATTTAAAAATAAAATTATAAACTTATCTCTCCGGGTCCATCTGATACTTTGACATGTTCCAGGTATTTTTACTCCTGCAAAGGTAAACAGATGCAGATGTGGTGTCTGGAATCTGGCCATGTTCTGCGCCACCGACTTTGACGCCTTGCATATTCATGAAATTCGTTATCCACGGAGAGATAGAGAGATAAGGTTTAGTTACGGTGATATGCATTTGCACACGCTGCGGCGCTACCTTCGATAACTCACTTTACCGTGACTACATTGTCAGCCTTCTCCCGCGCGCGGATCCTCAAGGCCCTTTTCAATTATCAAAGCACTCGACACCCTATCGTGACTGGCCTATAGGTTGAAGTGAGCGCAATCAGCGCAGGAGTTGGCAGTAGGTAAGATAGATAGTCCTTCTTACACCATGGCGCGGAAAAAGAAATTATTCAGAGATTCGAGTGACCAACACAACTACAAACGAATGGCATAGAAACTATACACACCCTATGGAATATGTGATGAAATCCCCAAAGAATAAAAATGTACAAAAGCGGTACCAGGGATGAGTGAATTGGCGTCACGGCGAATACAAACGAGATCGTCACAATCATGATAATTTCCGATTGTATAAGGGGCTAGTGTCGAGATGAGCGATTGTAGGCCCTCTCACACGCCAGGCTGCAGAAACGGCCAGTAGCATTAGGGCCCATGGGGAGACGGCATTCCTGACACGATGGACTGAAGAGTTCGTCATTAAAAGTCCTGCGATTCCTAGCAATTTGCTTCTCAGCACAGCTACCACTGCAGGTCCTCTTCCCGAGCGTCACCAGAGGAGAGCGACATTCATCGCAGAGGGCGTTAGGCGAGGGCTGCGTCGTAGGGGGCGGCTGACGGGTGCCCTGCTGTCCCCCTGCACCTGCGTTGCTACAAAATCTGCTGCAATACACTGAATTATTGCTAACAGGCATTCTGTTGCAATGCCGGCATGCGGCGGCGAATCCACATTGTACAACAGCGCTATCGTGGCACAAAGTCAGAAGTCAATTTATAGGACGAGGCGAACACACACAGAATATGATTTTCGCAGAAACCCCGTTGTTCATTTATGGAAGTATCGAAATAAGCGGACTTGTGGCACTCCGGTACTCCGCACTCGGGTTGATTAGAGGAAGAGGAATGGGTCGCCCGGAAGGAGACAGGGTCTTTAAATATGCACCAAAACGAAATCAGTTCTCAGCATACACTTATACAGCATGACGGGCGGTATAGAAGATCATGATAAAACCTACTCGGGACGTTTCCTGTTGTGTGTGTGCGTTGCTCATTAAATGGTGGGCGTCCTACAACCACCGGTTGTCCACGGCCTTCTACCGTCATTATACCCGCACCAACGTTAGTCGGATAGGCCGTCGGGGGGGTGACTTGGGTAGTTAGAATAGATGGATTGGCATCGCTTGTGGGCCATTGTGGTGGTACGGCTGAGCTCGGGGCTTGATAACGAACAGAAACGTAGTCCAGTTAGTTAGCCTTGGCTCACGCATCAAAAACACTCACTTCTGTTGGCATGGATTCTCGTATGTGGAGGTAAACCGCCGCTTGGATAGGTGTTATTCGTAACAACGAACTGTGTTGTATTAATAGCTGACGGATCGGTTGGGGTGATCAGCGAAAATTTGAAGACTCCTGCGTAGCCTATGCCTTTACCTTGCGGCTCCGATGATACGTTACCACCATGGTTCTCTGGGTTCGGAATAACCGAAGGACGGGCCGCATTTCGACTGTGTTGCCAGAGCCGTCTGTTGTCATTGGGATCCATTTTCTGCTAGATTGTTTTATGCTTGCGCAGAGCGATTCCCGGGGAAATAGACCCGAGCAAAGAGCTCTTAAATCAGGGGTTCGTAAAGACGGCGCAGCCTATCGAACCATTTTCCGGGAGAGCGCTCCCTACGTGAGGGCGTACTGGATGATCGAGAAGACCCGGATGTCCCGATCAAACCTTCTGGACATCCCATGACGCATGGGCGTATCCAGCCCCATGGAGTGTGTTCGGCAGCATTTGTTACTAAAAAAAGTATCGGCGGGGCTCGCCTTGCACACGCGTTTCTCTGGCAGGCACATCATGGCGATTTCATTTCTGTTGAACGTGTAGAATTTTAATGCCACAAGGCCACCACGCGGCAATCTGGAACCATGAGACTGGGTCACAGGTTTATCCTCGTAGATAAGACGCACTTCCGAGTCCCTCCGAATTCTCTGCGAATCAGATTCCAGTAGCTGGCGATGGAACGAACTTTCCAAAGAAGCCGAGTTGTTGACTGGCAGCCGTCTGCCAAAATGCTTTCAATTTGCAGTGGCTGGCACCAGACGCTTGCCAGTGAGTAGAGTATTCATGACGAGGTGAGCAATGCTATAATAGGCCAATGGCCGGGCCTCGCTGGCATGCGTCGCCGTTTTTGGGAGCAATTCACAACACTCCGCCGCTATGACCATGATGACTCTACGCTATCCTTGTCGACCAATGTCTAATAAGGATAATTGAAAACCGACTGTACATGTACATTTCCTGGCACCCGCTAAGATGAAATGCGACTTGTAATACTTCGTACCCAGCTCCCATCACAG
>QFEA01008779.1:0-10366 GCA_003315975.1 Lactifluus echinatus
GAAGGCCACCTATGGCAGGCCGGCAGCCTGGTACATTAACCGTCATTTATATTCGATCCCGTCGCAGTACGAGGATGGGAGTGCAAAGTCCCCCTACGGTACGGCAACAAATGGGAAATGGGAATAAGGCAAGACCATCGCCGTGCGCCATCGAGCCTGGGTTGCGTGAAGTGGCAATAAAAGGAAGATGAAAGGTCTCCTAAAATCATCAAGGTGAGCGCCTTGACGTTTTCTTTTTCGCACAAAAAACCGGGATGATGTTCAGGAATGTCATATTCATATCATAGAATACGCCCGCGCATTCCTGTCACGAGGATACTCTACTCCACTCCTTGATGATGGGCTGGCCACGCAGCTGCCCATTCATTCACTACCGTGGAGTGGGTCACAATTCGCGCCACACGGGGTGAAGTGGGTCCATATGCGCCATGTGATCACATTCATCTGGCTTCGATGACGTTTCCGCTACATATATTATGTACCTTTTGTCAAAGGAGACTGTCCATCGGGTAAGTCCTCTGTATTATTACGGCTTGGAGGAGCCCGGAGATACTGTGAAGCCTGAGCGTATTTGATGGAGTCAGAAGTCAACGGGTTGCAAAGGGCGACTCTAGGATGGTGAAGCCTAGTCGGTGATGACGTGTTTGGCCAGTATACACCACACGGCGTTTGGTGTGAGGTGTGAGGGGTGGCCAAGCAAGCACTATTATGGATGTGATGGCTTATCGCTGACCACATTAACGCCGGCACGATTTGTGTACAAAATTCAAGGCGAGACTGCATGATTGCTTGGTTGGGTCTTGCGAAGCCGACTTTGGGTTTGTTCCGCCTCATCATGGGTCACAGGTATGTGAAAAGAGCGGAGACAATTTCGGTCTCAGAACTGTCGAGTTGTAGAGTTGTGAGCTGATTGAGCTGAGTCAGCCAATTGGTCACGCGCTCGCGTACGCCACCCTCAAGGCCTCAACAAGACCCACTCTTGTCCGTTTAAACTCGACTTATCACAGGCTCCTCTGTTTTGAACGCAGTGCCTGTAAAGTTGCAACATGTCCTACACAATCCCTTCCTTTGGCTCGCTTCCTCCAGAGCTTATTGAGGAAATCATCATCACCGCCACGCTATTCGGCGATTCTCGAGCAGCCGCGGCTCTCGCCAAGACGTGTCGCCACTTCCGTGCTCTCATTTATCACCCATATCACAAACACCTCTGGCGAGAAATGTTCTTAATCGTCTTTGATAACCCTCTCCCAGCTCACCAACTACGCGCCCTTGGAAGTGCGCCGCCGTTTCATCTGGACAAGAGAACGGGAACTGAAAATTTAAATAGTAGGCTCTCTATTGATGACTATCCCTGGGAGGCCGAATACAAGCGACGCGTATGGACTGAATCGTTCATAGTTCAACGCACCCAGCCGCCACATGGTTCTTCCACTGATACCTTACCCGAACCACCCTCTACGGATGCCGAGTTATCCCTCGTTCTACAGACTCTCCTCCATGTGATTTCAACCGCCTCCCCGCTTCCCTACGATTCCCTCGCTTGCGTGGAATTTCGCCGTCCCCCGACGGGCCCTCCTCATACCCACCCAATCTTCGCCCCGCTATTCATTACCGCGCATACGCAACCCGCACTTCTCCCTGCATCGCGCAATACCACCTGGCTAGCGCGAATTTTCGCCCATGGCCTGCCTCGCGTACTTATGTCTCGTCTCATAATACTCGATGAGAGTGGCAAACTTGATGTCCGTAAGCAACCGGTCAAGTGGGATGGCCTGCTGGCGAAACTTGTTGCGCAGATCGGATTGGCGATCCCCATCACCAGTAGCAGCACTGCCAGTCCTGTCGGACGACCTATCCACACGGACACCATCTCAAAAACAAGTATAACTGTTGCTGCGGATGAAACTGCAGGCGGCGTCGCCAATACCACAGTGTCCACCACTGAGGAAGAAATGGGTCGCGAGGATGGGGATGAGCCTGTAACCCAGGATTATCTGAGCCAGGATCCGGATGATCATGACGCTTCATCGGGGGAGGACGACTCGGATTTCGAACCCAGCGATGAGAGTATGAGTGAGAGCGATGAAGAGAGTGAGAGCGAGATCGACGGCGATGTGGTATTCGGCACTACAGCGACCCCGGCAACGACCCCGCAGGATGGCGTGCGCCGTCTGGCACGCATCCGTGTCTACAACATGGCGTACCTGCATGCATCCCGTGCCTTTGGACCCTTCCTACCTCTCGACACGCCGCACGGCCCCTGTTCTCCAAATGCCTCGAGGCCAAGTCTCAGCGTGGTTCCCTCTATCGAAGTCCGGGACGACCAGGAAGAAGGCGAGGGCTCGGAAGTAGTCCGGTCACCGTCAACGCCGGCTCCACCTGTTCCGCCGATTCCACGTACCGATGGCCTTGATCTCCTTGACAACATTCTTGTTTCGCCATACTTCATCAATGGCGAGGAGGAGGATGACGATGATGACGATGATAAATCCTGGTCTCCTGGCGGCGCTAACGCGTCACCCCCTGCACGCCCACCAATCGCTGCAATCTCTCCTTCTCGGGATCAGCTGCGTTTCGACTGGGCGTGGATTGCGGCGGCGCGTCAGGTGATCGAACTCAACCTCCGCGACCTGCTCATGGACCGGCACAACTGTGTCCTCCGTGCGCTACTCAGCCTCGAGGGGCTCCGTTCGTGCTCCGCTCCGGGCTCCCCTTCTCCTTCTGCTCTTGGAGTGGATGGTACAGGTACAGGTGAGGTTGAGGGTGGTCGTTCGTTTGAGGATGGGGAGGGCTGGGACTGGGCGGGTGTAGAAGGACAGTGGCGGTGTGTAGCATGATTTGCACCTCCTCTTCTGAGCTATACTCACAATGTGTTGAAACCGACAGACGATGCGTGTGTTGGTTGGACTATAGCGATCTTCTTGGTGCGTTGTGTGCCTTCACTATAAACCTGCATCACTGTTCTTATTAATCACCTCCGGATCATAGGCAACAACGTACGCTTTACATCCACACTACTCAAATCAGCCCGAGTCACATTAGCATTGACGTAGGTACAAGCACTCGAACAGCGCTTCAGCAACCCAGCACTGTACGAAGTGATGCGGATCATCCCGGTCACGTTACGCATAACACACTACTCCCCCGGGCCCGCAGCATGGCCCGGCCGACCGACGATCCACGTCGCAGGCTGGCACACCTCCACGGGTCCGCTCTACCTTGCGCCCGTACGCGGGACAGTTTCAATGGTTGCCTCGGGCGACGTGCGATGGACCCTCGTGCGTCCCGTTAATGGATGATGCCCGCATGACAAAAGGCACACTGACAGAACTGACAAGGTATCCTTCCGCGAGGACGGAGACGGTGAGTGGGCCAGCGAGGGCGTGCAGCTTGGTGGGCGCGGCTCGGCCACGGGTGTCATTGGGATGTGGACTGGCGCAGACCACGAGCCCGGCGATCCGCTCGGTACGTGCTCCTCGACCTCTTTTTTTTTTTCGAGTGGTCTTGCGCTTTTTTCTGATGTGGTTTATAGGCCCGTTTTGGGCGTGGAAGGTTGGCCCGGCCGTGGCAGCTGGGGAGTAATGCCAAATTGCCTCTCGTAATGTTGTTCTCCGCGCTGCAGTTGTCGTGCGTGGTTGGGCTTTATGAGGACTCGGTATGGCCATGTGGGCGCCGACTCGGAGACCGCGCGACTCGTTCGAGGCGGAGCAATTCCCCGATTTGTGATGGATGGAGGATAACTGGGAGTCGTCAGCGAACGGATGATCCTAGTACTCACCGGGAAAGGTCGCCGGGTACGAACGGAGTTGCGCCAGTTGAATGGGCAGGAGAAGGCGGGCGTTTCGACGGTTAAAAAGGTCGAATGGGTCGTCGATAGTTGTTGCGTCGGCGAAAAGGAAACGCAGGGAAGGGAGAACGGCCAAGAGAAAAGAGAAAGAAGGGAGAAAAGTGGAAAGGATAAGTGCGCACGCGTCTGGACCTTTCAAGAACAAAATTGCCTATCCCATTCTGAAGGACCATCTGTCCTTTTATACATCGAGAGTACCTGCAACTGGGTAGTAGCAAATTCCGAAAGGAAAAGAGTAATACCCCATCGCCCATCGCGGAAGGGTTAAGACATCGTTCCACATCAGCATCCATGGTCTCACCCGTCAGCCGTCATACATATGCATACCCGCAGACCTGCCCGTCTTTGTGATAACAGTGGTTAACACAAAACGGAGCCATTACTGATGGCAATCTGGCTGCCAGGGGCAATGATGTGAGGAGCGACGCACGCACGCACCACACTTGCCTCAAAAAGCCGAAGTTTTTGAGGGGAGGGGAACGTCTTGTCCTGTCTCGAGTGTTCGAGAGCGTTCCTCAGTGCTGTGGAAATCAGCACGGCTGCGAAAACGGGGAGGTGCGCTGTGCCCACAGCAATGGCAAACCGAACCAGGAGGACTCACCACTGCGGCAAATCGCCCGGGCACTTAGAGTCCGAGCTCGACCTGGAGAGCACGAAAAAAAAGGTAGACCCGGTGGTCTCAGCCACACACGTTGCGGTCCACGAGGACCCGCAGCAAATGCTCAACGCCCTTGCAAAAACACCAGACGGCCTTCAAAACACCTCCAAGGCGATCTTTGAAGAACACGGACTAGATCACATAGGAGACGAAGGTAACAAAGGAGGCAACCAGGGACATGGTGACAAAAGTCGGTAAAGTCACTGATGCAGCAGACAAAATGGCCTCCAAAACGAGGTCATAGAAAGATGCATTTCTAGCGGCGCCCAGCACAGCTGCGTAGGAGCAGCACGGACCGCAAATCCAAGCAAATTATGTTGGACATGTCCGACGAGTCGGTAAGTCATCATAGGTAAAAGGCTTTATGGAAATAATCAAATAAAACGTGTAAGAAGACACTAGTGCTGACCTTGAACAGCAGGAAGCGGCGAAATGGATTCGAAGCTCAGCGAATGAATACTCCCTCACTTCAAGCTTTCCCTTTGCCAAATAATTTTTCATCAAAGAGAGGGAATTCAATCTAATAGTCCTGAAAGAAAGACAAAAGAAACCTATGTGAAAAATGGAGGAGGCAAATAAATGAGCCGCCAAACTTGCGATGTCAGGTGACCACGGCGCGTTACGCTGGGGTGCCGGTCACTACAACTGTCATCCCAGCCGCCGCCGCCGACGACGAACGGTGTCGCCCCCAGTCGCCCCCAGTCGCCTGTACATAGCTATTGCCGCTCGTCACACCACCATGCTCTCCATTCCCCTTCGCTCGTTGTTTTTCTCTAGTATGCCCACCCATTCGCCTCGGCCGACGACTAGTTTGTGCCCCTCCATCACCAGACGAATTTTAGTGGATTTGTAGGATCAGTTGACCCACGCTCTACGTCCCTCACTTTTCACCACTTATTGATGATTGATTTTACCTACCAGCCTATGCGTTATACTACCATAGGAACGGTCTCCCGTTCCCACCCCCCCTTCATCCCTTTGGCCGATGTATGATAGTCCTGTCCTGCGTGTACTGTATATAAACTATAGGGTATTGCCCTGGAGGTAAAGGGATAAGCGGATAGCTCAACCCCAGTGCGATCACCACGTTGCCCCCGTTGTTCTTGAACCCAGTGTGAACCTTTTGTATCTTGTCTCTCTGGCCTTGTCATAATTTATCGACACCGAACCGAGTCAACGAACCATCAAGCGTTAAGTCGTGTCGAAGTCGACTTCTCTTCTATCCGCCTCAAGATGGCCCTCCTACTTACTTCTTTCATCTACGTCTTCTTTCTGGTTTGTGCATCCCGACTTTCGATCTGGTTCTTCAAGACTTCGTTCATCGTCAAACGTGCTCAACACGTTTCTCTTCTCCCCCTCTTCTGAAGTTCCGCGGTCGTGCACCAGAACTTCTTGCCTTCAAGTTCATCGATTCCTCAGTCTATCTCGACCTTCTCGCCCATTCACGCGTCTACCAATCGATGCCTTTCTTCTATTTTTCTATTTTTCTATTATTGGTTTCTCTCTCACCACGTGAGAATATCTGGTCCGCCTCCGAACTTACTCACGCACCTTTAGGTCTGCGTTTCAACATATCCATCAACTTGCTAGCATCTCATTTCTCTGCCAACTCATCGCCAGTCATAGTAAGTCCAACTAAGTTGTGCATGAATGAGTCCGGGCGGAACCAGTTCCCGAAAGAGAGAGAAAGTAGGAGAGAGGAGAGGGCGCGTTAATTAAGAGCGCCAAGCTGGACGAGAGATGAACACTAGCCGGACAAGAGGTGTCGACGTGGGCAGGAACAAGCCGGTCGATAGGGGATGCGTCGGCGGGAAAAGACGCGGGTATGCAGAAGGCAACTGAGGAGAAGGAGAGAAAATACCAGGAAGGAAAAATTGTGAAGGGAGGGAAAAGGCCAATTAAGTCGAGTTTGGAAGGAATGTAAGCGGTTGTAAACGAGCTGAGGCGTCGGAAGAAGAAAGTATTCATGGAAATAGGGTCCTGAGAAGGAGAGGCCGTGTGGAGGCGAAAATCTAGGCTAAAACTATAAATGGTGGTAAAGAAAAGTGCGTACGATGTGAAACGGGGAGGCCGCGCGTCGTCGTGTCGGGCGAGATGGCATAGCAATTTAAGCGGAGAACAGTAGAAATTGCAGATGATATGGGAACAGTGGCGTCACGTCAGCCAGTTGGTCATAGATGAGGTTGCAGCTAGACTCGGCTCAGAATAGGGGTGTGGGCACTCCAGACGTGGAAACCACCGAGCCAGCCTCGCTTTTGAAATGGTGATCAGCCGATCACGGGACCTGCCCAGCGCGGCGGCGGGGTAACGGGTAACCACGGGCCGGGCCACGTGCACTCGAACGACGCTGAACCTACCTCGGGGCGGGTACTGTATTATTACCCTCTTCCCAGACCTCGTCGCGCAGCGCCCTGCTATATATGTGCTGTCATGGTCCGCTCATTTCCCATGTTGGTGCACAACTAACTACGTCGCTTCCTGTTTTGCTTATTCCCTTGTTGCTCGCTCTGTCTCACAGGTCTGATGTTCTGTTCCCACTTCTACCTTTCACTTTCACGGCCTGCTTACTGTGCAGTACAACGGGGTGGGCAACCTGGAGAACACCGTGCCTTATAGAAATCACTCACTATACACTGCGGAGACGTCATGGTAGAAAACAAATTTCAATCGAACCGAAATCATACAAATATTCCCATATTTCAGACGAGGTATAATAAACATGGCCATAGAATTTGTGTAATTCTATGCAGTGCTGGCTCGAAAGGGTGGACCGGACCCGAATCGACTCACGGGATCTGACACTGGAGACGACTGAAATTACTGTACTTGCTTAGCTTGGTCACCGATACTAGTAGTCCTGAGTTGACTTCGACGAAGGAAATCAAGAGAATTGTGTTTCATGTTGTATGCATCTAACGCACAGAGTAATCACCACATATAAGGATATTTTATGCCAGAGTGAAATATTGCCAATCGGAGAAGTATGGGAATGGGAATGAATAAGGGGGGTTAGTATTACAGGGAAAGTACCGTGTACCGTGTATGTGACAGCCGAGGCCAGTGGTACGGAAGAGAGGTAAAATTAAGAGCTGAGGATGTCAAAGGAAGAGGGAACTAAGGTAGACATTAAGAGAAAATAAGGTCATGAAGTCATAGTGGTATACGTCCTTGACGAGTCCAGGACAATAGGCCGTGAACTGTGTCGCTATGTCCTTGATAATGAGGATGGGATGAGACCGAGATACTTGGAGTAGAGTGGGTGCGAGAGTGAGATGAACAGCCAATAAAAACATACCAGGTTCCGATTATCACGGTCTGCATGACCCTTTTCCGTGGTGGTCTCCACATTCCTTGGTTCACCGGCGCCTAGAACGCGAAAATACTGAATGATCGAGCACGCTCAAGGTCACAGGTTGACCCGCTGCCTGTCGCTCCTTGACAAATGGGGTAAATGCGTCGCTAGAGTCACTTCCTCCGGAATACCCAAGCTCCTTCAGATTCGGAAGGAGGGTCAGCAGCGGTTCTCCATCGTCGGATCGTAGAGAACAAGAAAGTCCCCCGATCAATTCGTTTTGCACGTGAAGCGCCTTCACGTCGCTGAAGGGGCTGAGAAGTTCCCGCCACTGACTGCGGTCGACCTGATTGTGCCACTCCGACGTCGACGATTGGTTACGTTCCATGTGACTGAGTGTGAGTTGCTCTACAACAGAGAGTGCCGGCTGAAGTGCATTGAGAATCTGTACCGCAGACGATACTTGCCAGTCAAAGTGTCCGCAAAGGACCTTCAGGTAGAATGGGCTGAGCTTCCACCCCCCTTGGTAGTCCCTTCTCAAAACGAAACCGTCCCTGCTGAAATCGAGTCGAACGGCGCCCAGGCTGAGGCTCTCCATTGTCTGCATAAACTGTACGAGGCGTGGGACAGCGAAGGTGAGCTGATGAGAAAAATTGATAGTGAGGGTCGTGAGGAGAGGCGTGCTAATCCGAGTAAGAAGGCCTTCCAAATATGCGCTCACACCCTTAAACCAAAACCAACGAAGATTAGGAAGTGTAACCTGTGCCGTGGCAGTATCCAAAAGCTGCCTCTCGACAACGCGATTAGGGAGCGGTCTGTGAAAACCAATCACGAGAGTCGCCAGATGGGGCATGAGTGAAAGTCGGCTGAGTAAATAACTTGGGTGGAAGTAGCCCGATTGTGGGATATCCCAAAGCCAGAGTGTGACAAGGCCTACGGTCATGGGTAATGGAGACCCCATGGGAAGGGCAACATGCCATAGCATGACATGCCGTAGATGAGGTGCCTGAATTGTTCCGGGGAGGGCCAGGCTTTTATCACTTTCGATTCGAGACCCGATGTACATGCTTTCCAGGATCGGGAATTGTCCATCCATGACCATGATGAGCTTTCGCAAACTCGAGGTCGGTAAATCAAGGGCGATGCGTCGCACGCGATCGCGATATTGGAGTGCAAGTAGTAGTATATTCTCTTCGTCTCGAATGGTCATCCTGCGGTCTCTCTTCCAGTAATTGACCGTGAGGGGCAGAGGAGGTGAATGCGCCAGCATGTCGGCCAGAGGAACGCCATAGGTGCAAAAAAGATGAAGATCCAGTCGGGTGGGCGACGCAAGTATGAGAAGCCGCCACCGTCGGCAAACCTGCAACGGCTTGTACCACCAACGCTGGCAACCCCAACTAATGGTGAGATAGCCATCGTCATCCGTATATTCGTCCCGGATGTCTAGTCGGTAGAGGTAGAATATGTTGAGAAGTATGTCGTCATTGAGAGTGTGGATTAGTGAGTATGGTCTGTCGTTAATGGACTCTGTTGGCTCGGAAATTGGTAAACGGAATAGCGACGGGGTCTTTGGGACTCACGAGCTGGTGCTCCTTGAGCGAGCCTTCCACTGGGAGAAAGAGAGACGACGGCGGACGAGTAATCGGACATCCTAAGGGCGTAAATAAAAATGGGAACGTGGTTGAGGATTGAGGCAGTGAGACATTTCAAGGCGTCGCTACGTACCACTATAGTACTAGTGCGTTGTATTAGTGGCACTGAGAGGCTGTGTATCGGTGCCAATGCTAGGAACGGACACCATGATTCGTTTCACACGAGGTTCAGAAGAGCGCCCTGGCTCCATCAAAAGATCAAAAAAAAGGCACCTTCAAGTTGTCGCGCTGCGATCAAGAGCCCGTCGCCGATAGGGATACTAAACAGCGTCGTGACTTATGACAGCCTCCCGATTCTGGTCAGCGACCAGGCCAGCAACTTAAGCCGAATTACTAAGCACGACCACAATCAACACAACCGACAACAACAATCACCCCATGCTCACTCATATGCATGCTCATACTAGGATGACCCGTATAACTAACGAACGAAAAAGCAAGCTCCATTCCCAATTCCATTCCATGTTCCATGTTCTCACAACTATTATCGCGTACCTATAACGTTGACAGCCACTACTACACTAATTCTTCCTTCTAGCACCGATTCCGAGTCCACCATATCGTTCCCTCTACGACACCGTCTTCGTCCTTTTCTCTAGAGCTTCTGGCGTTGGATCTCATTTAAAAGTCCGCATTCAGCTCAGGCTTACAACCAAGTATGATACCTGCACTTGCACTGGTTGGCGCAACAGGTGTGATCAGTAAAACTGCAGTAGTTGCTGTTACCATCTCGAAGGGGACCCCGGAGATGAATGCCACCCTGCGAAGGTGACATAGCCACAAACACAACAAGTAGGGAATCCAGTGTGCCTATGTTCTTAGAGAAGAGACATGGGTAACACAATTGCAGGCTACATGGAGGTGGTAATGTTTTTGGCAAAAGGTGCTGGAGGAGGAAGGGATAATGAAAATCACAG
>QFEA01008779.1:10563-25041 GCA_003315975.1 Lactifluus echinatus
ATATATACCATTGGTGTGTTGCCCGTATGTATCCTGTCTCACGGCCATCTAATACGTGGAAACACCGGGGCATTAACCACCTTCACACTCACAGGGTGGCCCGCTGCTTGTCGTTCATCCAAAAAGGGGGTAAATGCATCGCCAACGTCCGCCTTTCTAGAATACCCAAGTTCCTTCAGGTTGGGAAGAAGTCCTACATGTGGTTCTCCGTCGTGGGCTTGTAGAGAACGAGAGAGTTCCCCGACAAGCTTTTCATGCACATGAAGTACCGTAACATTGGTGAAGGGCTTGAGAAGTTCGCGCCATTGCGTGAGATCGACCTCGTTAGACCTTGCCAATTGATTATATTCCACAAAGCCGAGTGCGAGTTGCTCCACAGCGGAAAGGACTGGGGAAAGTGTACCGAGGATCTGCATTGCGGACGCAACCTGCCGATTGAGGGGTATGCACTTGATCCGAATGCGGAAGGAAGGAACCTTCTCTTTCCCCTGTTGGATCGCCATCAAACAAACAGAATCCGAATCGAACGCGAGCTGGACAGCGTCAACGTTGAGATTCCCTGATGTGTGCATGAACCGTAATAGGTGTGGGACGGTGGAGGTGAGCTGATTGAAAAAGACGATTTGGAGCCGGCCAAGGACAGGGGCGCTTATCAGAGAAAGAAGCCTTTCCAAAAAAGCGCTGACGCCCAAGAACCAGAATAAGCGAAGGTTTGGGAGTATGATATGTGGCATGATCGGGATCTCTAGCGATTGCTCCTCGGTATAGCGAGGGAATTGGATAACCAGTTTCTCCAGTTGGGGCATGAATGAAAGCCACGTGAGCAAATCGCCCGGGGGGAAATACGCATTCAACGGAATATTACCGAGCCAGAGATTGGCGAGGCCCGATGTGGTTGTCAGTAGCGGAGATCCCACTGGAAGGGCAGCACCCCACATCCTGAAGTTTCGTAGATTCGGTGCTTCAAATGGCCCAGGGAGAATCATATTTGTTACGTGTTCGGCTCGAGACCAAACATACATGCGTTCCAGGATTGGGAATCGCTTACTCAAGGCTGTCGTGAGTGTTGACCAAGTCGAGGCTGGTATATCAAGGGCAATACGACGCACACGATCATGCTGCCTCAGAGCATGAAGTATGCCCTCTGCATGGCTTTCCGTGGTCACGCATTCGCCACTTGCATAGTAGATCGTAAGTGGCAGGGACGGTGAATGTGCCAGCATGTTTGCTACAGGCGTTCCATATGTACAGACCAGATGCAGATCCAGGTAGGATGGTGATGCAAGTATCAGACGCCTCCATCGTTGGCAAACGTGCACTAGCTTGTACCACCAACGTTGGGAGTGCCAAGTGAACTGAAATAAGCCGTCCTCATTGAGTTCTTCATCCCGTATGTCGAGTCGACAGAGATAGAATATGTTGAGAAGCACGTCCTTGTTGAGAGTATTCATAGGAACATGAGCGCGCGAGTATGGTTCGTTCAAGTGAGTATCGACGGTGATATCATGAGTAGGTGAGAGTATTGCACGGGATAGATCCACAGTTGTATGAGAAGATGAGTGTGATTCGTGACTAATCGATTCTATTCATCCGCGAGTTGGTAAGCGGAACAGGGATCATGATGGGACCCGTCGGGACTCACTACTCGGCGCAGGCCTGCTGAGCCTTCTAACAATGGGAAGACAAGTAGCAGTAGACAAGCAATTTGGCATGTCCAGGATCTGAGTGACAATGAAGATGTGGCTCAAGGGCGTAGTAGGGAAGCCTCATGGAAGCCTCGTGTGAATTGGCAGTTATGGCGGTTAGCATTGGTAGGCGTTGAGCATTACCCAAATGGGACGCCGGCGCCTACAAAGCGTTTATCTCCCACCAATTCCGAATCAAGCCATCCGAACTGCAAGTCAGTGCCTTCAAATCTCGAAGACGGGGCTGGCTAGAGCTACGAACCTCAAAAGCGAATAGGACTCACAGCTCACATTACGTTATTCCGAACCGCATTCGAAGTAGCCTTACAGTAGTACCCCATATGCACGGCACTTACAACGTCAGATACTCACAAACCCGCGTCAATGTTACAACCCGGCAACACTAAGATTAATATACTCGGATTTTGTTTCCGTTTCCGACCGACAAAGATACGTCATATGTAGCACTATTAACCCCTCCTAGCTCCTAGAGAGGCAACTGGCTTCGTGCGACATAGGCAAATGAAATTTTGTGAATGTGAACACTGGTATCATCCTGATGGAGGCTGATTGGTGTGTTGCAGCAGCGCACGGGCAGGGTTAGGATTAGACTGATGACAATAGAGGTCGAATCACTTGCCTCGATTATTAGGATATTCGGTGCTGGGCGCTGAACCATGAGATTCTTCTACGCAATAATGCACGGTGAACTGTAGGAATTCCCGTTTTCATATTCGGCAGCAGCACAGACGTCAGCCTCGTGCCGAGAGCCGGAGAAGATAGATGGGATGTTGAAGAGTGAGACGAAGGAGTCCATGGTATGTTTGTTAGAAGGATTGGAATTTGGAGTGTTTAAGCTCGAGTTAAAGGGAATGGTATCACAGATACTGATTGAACACTGGCCGCTAGCAGCAGCTGTTTTATATGTCGAGTTCAGCACAGTGCACGTGAGTTCACCTAATACGGCCCCTCTTTTCGTAGAGAACGACGAGCTGGTCCCTCCTTTCGTCTTCTCAACGAGCTGGCCCCTCCTTTCGAACAACATCACATCATCACATTCAGTCAAGTTGGCGGCTTTTGAAAATCCCCTCGGCTAAGTCTACGCTACGGTAATAAGTCGTAAGTCATAGTCATTAGTAACGGATCACGGACAGGCAGGACCGCCAGATCAGATCAACCTCACTTATATTAATTTCGGACTTCGATGAACCACCACCCTTAGAAATGTAGTAGACGCCGTATATAAATTCTTGTGATGAATCATTAAGATACAAGCGGGAAAGTGATCGAATGGCACCGAGGGTGGTTGTCGTTGGAACGGCCAGATGTGCAGCAGCCCGAACCGGGAATGAGAAAATGAGAAAAATGAGGTTCTGTGCCGTGGGTCGCTGCCTGTGCGTACTCTCCATCGAACACAAGTCCGTGAGCCTGCCTACGCAATTGGCAAACACACACCCCACAATCTCGAGCCGAGACTACTACAGTAGAAGCCCGCCATGTCCAGATATTTTGGTCCCTTGACCCTGTACAACATTTTAATCTTATGTGAGCTAGACCCCCTGCGCGAGCTCGAGTCGTCGACCCACCTCGTCGTTAGTCCAAAACTTCTAGTATGAAAGCCTCAGGCACAATTTGAAAACAAGGGTGCGTCCCTATTTACGGCCACCACCAGAAACTTGCGCAAGCCCTGCATCGACGTCGCCGTCTGGCGCGAAAAAAAAAAACACAGAACGACTCTAAACCAAATCCGGAACGGAAATCGGCAGAGGTAGAACCTTTGAGCCTGTTCTCGCATAAAAACTGCCCTTGGCTAGCGCAGTTCATCGGACCTGCAGACCCAACGACGCCAATCACGACACCTAAATATACCCAGCCGATAGCTCAGGCGAGCCAGCCGCTACCGCCCCTGGCTACTGAAAGTCATCTCGGGGAGCACTCACCACCAATACTCCGTACTCAGCCCCCAACTCATGTGGTAATCGGACGGACGTAGGGATCGACCCACTCCTCAACCAACAGGCTCATCTGCCTGTCCGATGGTCGCCTCAACCTCAACCTCCTTCATCTCGACGTCCAGCCATTGGAATAGGTGCAGGGGTATGATATGATATGATAAGACGCAGCCACGTTCATCAAGTTCATTTTACCTGAGCCCGCGTCTGCAATATGATGAGGCCAGATCGTACACAGGATTGGGCAGAACTGAAATTATGGCCAAGGGATGTCAGTGCGACCACCAGACCAGAAACAGCCGACGAGTGTCCCTTTTTTTGGGTGAGACCATAGGGGGTTCTTTTCGTAGTGACGACACAGCTTCAGCGTTCTGAAATAGGTTGTTTAGAATTGGGAGACACCTACACCTTGCATCGCAATTGGATGTGGGGACATCTTGCAGCTAATATTGAACAGAGGGGCAGGTGTGGAGACACCATGAATCTTTGCTGATATGCAAGGTGTCGAGCGCGAGCAATAGCACAGCCACTACTCGATCGCGGTGCAAATGTCCTGCGTGTTTGAGACGACATAAATGATTGAACACCACCACGATACTGCGGTTATAATAGGACAGAGGCGCAGATGTAGATGCACAGGATAACGACGACTCGACCCCGTTGCGTCTAATATCATGAGAGCCGAGAGGTGCGTTTTGGGAGCGACCGTTGCTGGAGGTGTAGTGGCAACGATGTCGGCGATGTCGGCTGAGATGGTGCAGCTGCCACTCAAACGTGGTCCAAATGTCCAAGGAATAGGAGAAGCCAGACTACAGTTGATGTCGCGTCGCGTCAGAGGGATATGGAGAGTCTGAAAACCATGCGGCGGGCCAGCGAAAAGGCAGCGTAATAGAGGTTCGAGTGGCTCCATGTCATCAGCGTTGTCTTTCCTCTTCTCGGTGCAGTCGATGTCCCAGCCAATTTCTACAGGTGATGGGAGATGTAGTATGACAAAATATGACAAGTGTCGCTATGTTACCGTTCACGGGCGGCAGGACGACGGGTGGTACAACAGGCACAACGGGTGGGCACAAACGGTGGCAAACGGTGACTAAAGAACACGTGATCCGCGTCATGACATAAGCAAGGACAAGGGGGCAAGGGGGTCGAACCTAACCTCCCCATTCCAGCCCAGCGGGAATGGCTTCTAGTAGTTCCAAGCTAAGGGTCCTTGGAGAGTATTTTTATAGTTTTTGATAAACTAGGCGAGTCGAGTCGATACAAAAGAGAACCACTGAAAGACCATGTCTAGATGAGCATTTATACCATGCATGGCCAGTTGACCAGTTTGGGAGGGGCAACGCGGCCAGACGTCGCGGCTTGGAGTGAAGCCAAGTCAATATCACTGACTCGGACCAGATGGTGCAAAGCTGCTCGGTCTGTCAACGAATGACACTCTTGAGGGAAATTACGAGGTCAGCCTCCCGTCTCCCATATTGGTGCGAATGCAAGAGCGAGCGAAAACCTCAGCTGTGAACGGCAGTTGGATATATCATAATCGGGCATATGCTTGCTTGTCCGTCTGGGAGAAGCGGCCGCCTCCGGACACTGCCAGTTCAGACACACGCAGAGCCGAAACAACTCCAATTTGCGTCGTCTTGAGGAAACAAGTAGGAGATGGGTATGCATGACAATGGGTAACTAAATACGACGTCCAATAGAAGTACAAAAATAACCTGAAATAGACCGTCCAATCCAGTCCAAAGATGGTGATAGTTGGGCTCATCAGATAAGTAAAGATATAACGCATGTATATAAATGTCAATTTACACCAAGTAACAGATGGTGACTGGCGTAGAAAATGAAATGTATCGTAAGAGATAGGGCATGTGGCGGTACAGTGACGTAGAAGAGCCGCGCTGCCATATGGGTACCCTTCCAAGATACCCATGGCCATGGATTATGACGCCGTCTCCTCAAGGGTTGGGTTGGTTGTAGTCGTGTGTGAGAACCAACCCGAGGATGGATAGAGGTGATAGATAAACAACTGGATAAACATATGTCGTATTCTCATGCTGAGATAGAAATGGACGCTTGGTCCGTGATTTTCGGGTGGTGCCACGGCTCAGGGCAATGGACAACGCAATACTCAAGGTTCATAGACCAGAGTCAGAGGAAACCCTGCAGCCTCTCGTGCACGGAGGAATGAAGTGACTTGGTCATCAGGATAACCTACACCGCCCAGAGATACGAGTTCCTTCAGCTCCGGTAATAGCCGCAGAGGCGGTTCTCCGTTGTCCGAGTGCAGGGAACGCAGGAGTTCCCCACCTCGAAGGAGGCCATCGTATACACAAAGCGCCTGCACATTGACAAATGGTCTAAGGAGTTCGCGCCAGAGTGTGCGGTCGACCTCTTCGCGCCAATCAAACCATGGACTGAGCACTTCATAGTCCAGAGTGAGTTTCACTACGACAACTAGCAATGGCAAAAGCTCCTTGAAGATTTGAACTGCAGATGCTACTTGCAAATCTAGGTGTCCACACCTGATTCGCATGCGGAAGGGGTCGGTCCAGTCTTCCCCCTGAGAATCATCCGTCAAAATTATTTGAAATACGTCTCTCAAAAACTTGACCCGAACAGCATTGAATCGGAGTTTCCCCATTGCGCTCATGAACCGTGAGAGTTGTGGGGCGGACGGTGCGAAGGACTCGATTCGGAGCTGCTCGAGGGCTGGGGTGCTGATCCGACCAATAAGATGTTTCAAGTAAGCGCCTTCGCCTAGGAAAGCAAATAAACGGAGACAAGGAAGCGCGACGTTCGTCTTCATTGGAATGGTTATAAGCTGATCGTCAGCCTCACGGTTGGCATCATCAGAGTGGAAATCGACAGCTAGTATCTCCAACCGGGGCATGAGTGAAAGTCGTGCGAGTAAATAATCTGGATCGAAGTAGGCTGACGGCGGAATACCTGCAAGTTTGAGGGTGACAAGACCCAATGCCGTCGTAAGTAATGGAGACCCCATTTGAATGGTGACACGCGTCAACACAAGATGACGTAAATGCGGGGCGTGAAATGATTTGGGAATTATCAGACTTGTAGTTGGGGTTGTTCGGGGAGCGATGAATAGGCGTTCCAACATGGGAAATTCGTCGTCCATGGTCGTCATAATCTTCAGTAAATTTGGGGCTGGTACGCTCAGACCTATCCGACGTACGCGATCACGGTGTTGGAGCGCGAGTAGTATATCTTCTTCGTCTTCCGCTTCGGCAGCCGGCTTGCCAACGTTGCCCATGTAGTAGATGATGATGGGTATAGGTGGCGAATGTGCGAGCATTTTCGCTACAGGCATGCCATGGGTGCAAAGAAGGTGGACGCCTATGTGAAGTGGTGACGCAAATATGAGGTTTCTCCATCTCCGGCAAACGTGGGCAAGCTTGTACCACCAGTGTGCGCCCTTCCAGTGGAATTTTCCAATAGAGAAGTCGTCGTCGTTCTCTTCGTCCCAAACATCTAGTCCATAGAGATGAAATATGTTGAGAAGAGCGTCATCGTCGAGCATGTGGATAGAAGTATGTGTCCTGTGTCCTGTGGGCCTTCCTAGCATTATTCACAGGCCGCAAAGAGTAGTAAGAGGAAGTGATATACCTCCAGTGAAGAGACACACGACTGAGTGAATGTCGGGAGAGTCTTGCAATAATTGGGAGACAAACAGCGTTGGACGAGTAAGGCATGTTGGGGAGATGGGTGTGGCGGGAATGCGGTTGACGATAGACGTCAGGCTCGACGAAGGCTTCTGACATTTGGGGAGTCGTGGGTAGTGGCGATGAGGGGTGGCGCTGACCGGTACCTCGAAGTGGAACCCCTGGTGCCTTGGAGCTTATAGCCAACTTAATCAGGGGCTGGATTGTGGGCTGGAGTGATCGTCCTGCACCTGCACCGGGGGTGGATAGGAGCCTCTCTGTATGCTCGCGCGGGCACTCGTTACCGTCGCGATGATGAGAACCGAGTGCAAGTGCCGTGCTAAGGACAAGGTCAGACGTCAACGGGTCAACGGGGTCAACATTCAAACCCCGCACTAACTTAGCCGGGTGGCGATCTAGACAATGACTCAATTACGTAATCTGCACCACGATCGTGCGTGATGTCATTTGACGCAGTGACGGGTTTTTCTCATGCGCCCATGGGGCTGTATAACGGTGCCGAGAACTACAAATTGATATACTGTACAGTAAGTACATCACAAACCAGGGAGAATGTTCAGCAAGAAAAGCCTGACGTATGCGGGGAAAGTTACAGGTAGTGAAGGAGAGAGCCGTGACGAAAGCTAAGTACTATATGATCGACACATGCCGTTGGACTGGTAGTAGGCTTATCAATCCAGCTGATTGTTTGGCATTACCCCAACTGGTGGTGATTGGGAATCTAGTTTACGACCGGCGCAGGTGGTTATGTGTGCACTACTACCTCCTGTTCAACGTGCACTGATAGCTCATAGTCATAATCACTATATGTGTTGACGAAATCTCCCCGGGTGCCTGGTGGATGAGCTTGGTTGACAGTGTCCACCGTTCTGTCTTCTTCGGGATCGGGAGGGGGAAGAGCCGGCGGGGTCACGGTCACACGCCGTGTTACCACTGTCGCTGTGTCTCGTTTTACGCCGAGCACTAACTTTTATTAGATCAATAAACCAGGCCAAGGAGTAGCAGGGTCCACACCAATCGGGTGAAGGAGAAGGCGTTGACTCATTATCCATGTAATTGCCAGTCCGAGCGACGCGCTAGAACGTCAATATCACGGTGAACGGACAGGTTGACAGGGATGACAAAAAATGGAAGAAATCACCCAGCTGCTTGAGTGGAATACGATGCGCCCCGAAATAAAATGTTCATCACGTTCACAGCTGTAGCAAAGAATTCAACTAGGGGCCACAGACATTGTGAAGGAGCATACCAGTAAGCCCGACGAAATATACCAAGCCATCATATAGCAGCCTTTGACTTGGGTAAGACCTACAACGACCACCACTCAAAAGACGGCTCACAAATTCACAAGATCACTAGTACTGAAAAGAGTCAAAATCAGAGCCATATGGTCAAAGGAACATGCCATCGCTTACCCCGTAGTTGAATGAGTCTTGAATTTGAGAAGGTGGAACGTCGAGATTGACAGTGTGAGACAATCATACAGCAGTGATGCCAAATACATGGACCAGGGAGAAATGAACGATCTTGGATGAGGATTTCCGTTTATGCAACTTTGAATCTTTCATTAGGAAGTCAGAAGGGAAGAGAAATTGCACCTAAACAAACCCTCCCTGATTAACCGTACAGACGCGATCATCGACACAACCCTTTTGCAAAATAAGACAACAATCGCACTTACACCCGTCATCACAGCTGTGTTGTACAGTTCTAGTGAGCCAACGATGTCGGTGAGGTCTGTCCACTTACGAATTTGGTGGAATAAAGCAGAGAACCACTCGAACTATACCCACGCATCAGTACGAGAATTTCACATTAAGGACAATGAGAACAGACCACTACGACAACAAAATATGTCAGTAAAACGATCCAGCGGACCCTATTTCGTCCGGCAATAGCGTCCGTCCTGAGACCCATGATCAGACTCGGTACAGCAGGACAAGACAGAGACTCACCGAACACCTAGGATTGCTTGTGAGGCCATTAGTTGGATTGCTAGAAATGTTAACCTTGAGCCTTTGAGTGCTCGGACATCTTGGAACAGAGAGCTGACTTTCGAATATAGGAATAACACGATAGTAACGCCCACATGACTTTGATGAGAAGTGGGGATAGTAAAATCCCACGTTACTGACGATGATCGCAATCATGCTTGAATACCTGCAGGGCGTGTGAGCAGATGCCGTATGCGACAACGTTTGTTACGTGTACCGAGTTAGGATGAAAAGAATCAACCCGGTTCTATCCAACCCATTTCATTCAAAGCCAGCACTATCTTCGCAAGTTGCATTGACCTTACGATGAATAACGAGTGCTAGTGTAGTGCTGATATTCAAAAGGAAGTGTGAAGAGATAGCTGGCAGAACACGTGTCACGATGAGGCTAATGACTCGGAGATGAAGCTGGCAATATACTCGTAGGCGGCGATAGTCATAGACGCAACACGCAAGTTGGAGGCTGTTGTGGACGAGCATTGACTTGAAGTGACATTGGTGCCCATAGTGTCGATGTCCAGGACAAAAATTGTCGGACCTCTACCTCTTGCGAGGGACACCGGGAAAGAATGAGGAAAAGCGGGGAAAAGGGAAGCAACCTTCGGGCCTTGACAATCGTGTACCAGTTGTACTATATAACTGCTACGCTGCGCGCTAGGCAGTGCTGGCGAAGCAGTGCTGCAGCGACACCGCCACGCTTTCTCGTAATTTCAAAAGAGAACCCCGCGTGGACCTTAATAATATCACCTGATTCGGGTTATAACAGCCTGCGAGATATATTACGAAGGCCATCTTAACTCCGAAGTCTGGATTGACGTACTGTTCTTGGGCCGTGGACCGGTTATTAGTGGTAGTGCGATGGTAAACGCCCATGAGCACATGGCAATCCTGTGTGATTTGTGTCTTCTGTGCGATTCTTTTCTCTCCCGGGCCGGGAGTTCCGGAGTTCCGGAGGCTATTCTGAACAACTTCTCTCCCGCTCCCGCTTCGCACTAGCGCCTGGCTGACCAACTGGAATCCGGTGACAAGACTTTGCCGGCCCTCTATACTATCGTACGCCCTGCATTTACCGCAATTTTCTACCGTTTTCTGCCTAGACCGTTGCTTCGAATTCGTCTTATACCACACATCTCCCTATATCTTATTTCACTTCTACCAGGGCTCAAACGCCCTCCCTTTACGTTCAACGATTGCTTACACCCTCAAAGCTAGGCACTAATCTCATTTCCCACCTTTCTCCATTTTCTTTCAGTATTTGCTACTACCCAGTCACTGGTACCCTACTGTGTATAAAAGCTAGGTACTCCCCTCCAGATTGAGCAGGCAATTCGGAAGGTGCACAAGCCCGAGTTGTTCTTACTAAGCTTTGCGTGCATTTTCTTTCCGTCAAGTCTTTTCTTTTTCTTCTTTTTCAGCTCTCCGGCTGCAAATGGATCTCCTCCTCCCTCTCCTCGCTCAGCACACACACACTCTCTCTCTTCCCTCATCTCTTTTCTGGCGACCGGTTCCCCCCCGAACTCACCCATGCGCCACTTAGCTGCACTTCACTGCAATCGTCTCGCTCAATCTCTCCGGAAAGAAAGTCGTGGGGAAACACCTTCACAAGAAGCTCAACCCGAGCGGAGCCGTCACTTGAGATCCATCGGCGGTACTGTGGCGGAGTGCGGCACCGCAGCGAGAAAGGTCAACGATGAGGCTTGTATATGCCAGTATTTACAACCATCTCACGTGACTGAGGGCATGGTTAGACCTGTGACGAGGCTGTACAGGCTAAATCACGGGGACACGATGACGGGAAACCAGAAGGACGATGGAATCGACTGATAGTACTACTAATGATACGCCATAGGTGCAAGCAAGATTGAGGTCAATCTCGAGTCACGACCCATGTGTGAGATGGTGCCGCCATCGGCAAAGCTACGAGAGCTTGTTTCACCAACGTTGGTCTCGTTTGATGGTTGAGGGTGAGAGGCGTTCACAGCTCCCCTTTTCGTCCACGATGTCGAGTCGATGGAGATGGGACGACCCGCTGCCCGTCGTTGATCGATGAATGGAGTAAACGCGTCGCCTGCATTATTTCCCCCAGAACACCGAAGCGTCTCTAGCCTTGGCAAGAGTTCCAGAGGCGTTTCTCCGTCTTCTGAACGTAGAGAACGAGAGAGTTCTGAGACAAGTTCGTCTTGCACGCGAAGGGTTTTCACATTATTGAAAGGTCTGAGAAGTTTGCGCCACTCTATGCGGTCGACATGGTTGTGCCACTCTGGCAATCGATTGTGCTCCATGTACTTGAGTATAAGTTCATCCACGGCAGAGAGTAGGGGTCGAAGTGCATCGAGGATCTGTGCGACGGATGCCACCTGCCAGTCGAGGTCTCTGCACATGATCCGCATGAACAAGAGCGGTTTCCTTCCTCTTACACGTTGAACTGCTACTAGGTCAACGAAATTGCTACCAAAACTGAGAAAGATGTCGCTAAATCCGTGCCTTTCCAACGAGAGCAGGGACCGTGAGAGGTATGGGACGGTGAAAGTGAGCTGATGGAAGAAAAGGATGTCGAGGACGCCAAGGACAGGGGTGCTCATCCGAGCAAGGAGGCCTTCGAGGTAAGCGCTGACACCTCGGAATGAGAACTCGCGAAGATTGGGAAGCGTGGCTTGGGTCGTTAATGGGGACCCCGACATTCTCCTCTTAATAACGCTGTTCGGGACGGGGGAGTGGAAGCCAATCACGAGCGTCTCCAGCTGGGGCATGAGTGCAAGCCGTATAAGCAAATGTTGCGGGTCAAAGAAGGCAGATGGTGGGATATCTCGAAGTACGAGAGTAACGAGACCCACGGTGGTCATAAGGAAGGGAGATTCTACAGGAAGGGCAGCACCGCACAGTCTGAGGTAGCGCAGATTAGGTGCTTGGAATGCTTTAGGGAGTATCAAGTTTGCATCGTCTTCGGTATGAGACCAGATATACAGGCGTTCCAGAATCGGGAATTGCCCATCCCCATCCATAGCCGTGATTAACTTTGGCAGTTTTGAGGCCCGTGAATCAATAGCAATACGACGCACACGATCACTGTGCTTGAGCGCAAATAACACGCCCTCTTCATCATCATTGCTCATCTCACGTTCTTCCTTTTGGTAATCGATTATAATTGGTAGAAGGGGTGAACGTCCCAGCATGTCCACCACAGGCACTCCATAGGTGCAAAGAAGATGAAGATTTAGATGAGATGGTGACTCAAGAATGAGAGACCGCCACCGACGGCAAACTTGCGCCAGCTTGTACCACCAGCGTTGACGGTCCCAGGTAAAGAGGAAAACGCCATTTTTGTTCTTTTCTTCGTCCTGGATGTCTAGTCGATAAAGGTAGAATATGTTGAGGAGTACGTCATCATTGATAGTATGAATGGTTGAGCGTGGTCTGTTGCTTTTAGGTTCTATTATTATTATTGATCCGAGTTCGTGAGCGAAAGAGCGAATATAGACTCACGACTTCGTGCTGGTCGGAAGAGCCTTCTGCCAAGGGGAAGACGTAGAGCGGTAGACCAACGCGGCATGTCAGGGAGGTGAACGACGATGTGGGCGTAGTTGAAGATTGAAGTTAAAAGGCATCCTATGTGTGTACTTGCATGTCAATGGACAGACTATTTGGCTATGGCGGTGCAGGGGCTTTGGGCGGGGCGCTACTGTAGTGCCTGCCTGATACGGTAAGTGTGTTAGGCCAACTTCGAATTCAACCTCTCTAGACGCCAGGCCCTTTGACCCAGTTACCCAGATTTCATCTGGTCTACTGTTGAATCAAATGACATTCGCAAAAAACATCCTTTGGCTGCGAATTTAGGAACCAGTTCTGCCAGCCTGGTTGCTTGCGATGCGGTAGCCGTCACTCACGCTTGGACACTACTATTACCAACACAAGACTCGCACGCACATTTTGCATTGATGGCAGGTTATTTTGAAGTCTTCCTTGAACTTGAACTGCTACTGCGGAACAGCCCACCGGGGAGCTGCACGGGCCGGGGGAGCTGCGTCCGCGCTTTTCAAAGATCGAATGAAGCCGATTTGGAAAGACGCGCAAAGGAAGGGCGGAAACGTCCCAATCCGATACCCATTTACGAGATCGAAATCCAACACAGCAGATATAAATAAATAAAAACACCGCGTGTTCTCAAGGACCACCAACTCAACTTTGAATTGCGTTCTTTCTAGAATGCACGCTGGTTGCTGTGATAATCTCTTCCAACTTTATCCACTATTACTACTATTACTATTACTATTAGGGCACCAAGGCTGTGAAGCGCTTCCACCCCCGCTAACAGCGGCGCTAACCATCTGGGCTCTTACTGTCGGGGAAGCCGCAGATGCGACCTTTATAGCTTCTGTGACGACTAATGTCAACTATTAATGATAGCCTCGGCCCCATGGACGCTGTGCGATGTTCAGCACCTGTGAATGTCCACGCTGCAGATGTCACGAACCCAGACGTAGCAAGGTTCGTCGATGCACGGATTGCGAATATGTGCGTATGGGACGTGCGTAGAGGAGGGTGAATTGGTTCACGTTCGTCGAATTCTCTATGCTATTGAAGTACACGCCTTCGCGATCAACTGCACAGGTCCCATAGAAAAGCCAATTGATGGGGCTAGATGCGCTTCTCGCATGGACAATAATCTATTTGCGCTGTGGCCATCGTGGAGAATCATGGTGGTATCTGCGTAGGGAGTGTCCTCGTTCGTATCGTACGCATAGTAGTACTGTAATGCAAAGAAAGTCTTTACTGAACGGCCTGGAAGCGATGATGATCGAAATGAAAACAGAGAGGAATGAGGACTCACCGAGAACGGCCCACAGCAGGGGCGGAAGACTCGCGTTTTTGAACAAGAATAAATGTTCGTCCTCGCCAACTTCCAAATATTCGGATATCATACTGAACTGACATGAATCCAAAATCACAATAGCCGGGGGTCATTAACCTACTCATCCGTCACTGTTGGGACTCTGCAGTGTGCTGGTTCCAGCATTGTGGCAGTCCTCATGGATGCAAGGATAAAACGTACCTCAACCATTGCCTACCTCTCTGGTGCCAGTATCAAATCAAACTCCCAAACTCCCTAACCGACCAGCACAGCTAAGGAGAAGGAAAGGAAAGAGAAAGGCAGAGGCGGAAACACACA
>QFEA01009222.1:0-12635 GCA_003315975.1 Lactifluus echinatus
CGGTGTTGGCCCTCACCCTCTACTTACTGCAATATATGTAATCCATTAATCATCATGTAACCCCGGGATGCTACTTCATCCGGTCTAATTCTAACTAATTTGTCCATCTGGGACCGCTTCCTTGATATCTGCCTGTCGGCTCTCACCTTCCCGAATTGCTATCGACTACGACGCCGCTCACCTGACCTACGCTTGTTGTATTCTGCACCTGTCCACATTAACTATGTTCTCAGCCACCGCCGCTGCAATATTTCCAGAGTTCTGTCCCGTGTCCCGTGGGATTAGGGGATTAGCCAGCGACACTGCAGTACCTGGTGCCCTGGTCTGCAGGATCGGCAGAGCTGCCCCAGCTTACTAGTCACACTTGACGTAAACGCCGATGGAACGATTGTAATGTTAACATAAAGCGACTCGGACCATGCACCAGCATCTTCGCATTCTTGTCGTGGTATTCCGTGGTTGGGCAGAGCTCAAAACCGGCAATGTTCGAAATGTGGTGGCGCTGATCTGATTCGCACATGTGAAAACTTATTCTCACGAGAGATGGCGGCTGGTCATGGGGCGTGTAGTTTCTGTTCCACGTGGAAGAAACCTTTCCCCACCCTGCAGAGGCGCTCTTTTTCTTCACGTATTGCAATGTACAAATTAAATTCACTGCTGACACTTGCACTAAGCTTGCATTCACATTCACTAACCGTTGATTGACGATTTCCTATCTCGGAATGGCTGATTCAGCTCGGTCAGCTCGGACTTGGGTGTGAAGTTGTACAGCGCGTTAACCTGACAAAAGTCTTCTATTCTACATCTACACCAAGTTATTTGATGCACGATGCACATTTATCACATCGTGACACATTCGGGCATCACGAAACATCTGCAATCACATTGCGCCGGCTGGCTCACCCATGACTGCAGTGGCTGAGAACTCACCGTACTCACCCGACATCTTGTTGTACCTAGACGCCAAAAATGACAACTGTGGGCCCACTATAGGTAATTGGGAATTTCCTGTGGAGCTGTCATGAGAACGTCATCACCACCATCAGGGAACGCATACTATGTCAAGCCAGAAGTAAATTAGGGGGCTGCAACTGACTTGAAATTTTCTCACTAGCCACCAAAATTTGGTGCATGTGAATGAGCAATTGGTCAGATCAATCGGTATCACACTGACAAACGTGAGAATACACCCGATGGAGGACAGCTGGAGTCCTAGAAGGGGCATCCCTGATTTGGCTGGCATGTCAGGAGTGATCTGTCCTGCGTTTCGGGCCCTGTGTCCTCTATCAGCTGATTTCCCCCTTGAAAAAAGAAAAGCGGTCAGGGCTTCAGACTTAACTCGATTCGATTGAAGCGCAAGTAGCCGCAGCCGACGGCGGCTCCCACCTCCATCACAGCACAGCTGAATAGCGCGGAACGTTGACTCGAAACCCGGACCATCATATGACAAGCCAAGTGAGATCCTTCCGGTCTGAAGATCCGGCAATATACCGCTCTTTTGGGGCAACTGGCAGTGGCCGCCAATAAAACTCAAGAAAAGGGTGCACGCGGTGAAGGGTTCATCCTGCTCGTCGATCCCAGCCTTTTCCAGAAAGAACAGAATACACAACACACAACTCGAAGTACGAACTAGGCGAATGTAATAATGCTAGCCAGGCACACACACACCCGACATGGCCTCGGTGCATCTTCCCTCTGACGCACTTATGCCGTTTTCTGGGAGTCGTTTTCGCCTGGTCCGACACCTTGGCCAGGATTTTTGTGCGTTGATATGTCGCGATCGAAGACCGCGGCATGGCACATCCCTTGGTCCTCCGAGCGATGGGAGCGGTTTTCATTTTCATCCACTTTTCCCCGTCGTAAGCCAGTTGGCTAGGTGACGGGAAAATCGGTTCCGGTTCTCGGCGGTACATGGTCGCTGTGATAGTGGAAGGTCATCCCAACCAGTGCCAGTGCGGTGAGTAGCCACGTCATCGAACGTGTGTCTGTACTGTACAGCATGTCACCAATTGCGTTAAGCATGAAATTTCAATCTTCTTTGTGTGTCATGACGACGAGTCTCCGCTTCGTGTCGAGCCCGCATTATCAACGTGGAAAGGTCGTCGATCGTCCAAACGTCAGATTATGGCCATCTTGATCAGCGAGTGTCAATTCTGTGTGTACACGTGCTGCTTGTTATCCGGTGCACACGGCTCGTTACTGTCCAGGCCAGGGTTACGACACAGCTATCGATCTTCACGCATGCGCGTTTGCGTCATTTCCACCGATGTCGATGTCACCGCAGGCGAGCTGCTACGGGGCAATACTACTTGGCTATGCTCACTTGCTGTACAGTTGATTGCTTTGCTGACGTTACGATGTTCTGGATCAAAAATGCTCCGCACAACGGCATCCGTCGGTACAAATACCGATGCCCTCATCACTTGTCTCATCTTAATCAACATCTTAATCAGTGGCGGAATACTCGGAAAGCCTCGCTTTCCCTATTCGGTTTCCCGCCATACGACTCCCGAGTCGGGATCGGAACGCTCTAAATCACTTCATGGTTCATCACTCACTGCAATAATCCGCACAGCACATCGTGTAGTATGCGGGCATAGTTCAACGTTCCCGTTTCGGGTTCACATCATTCGGACAGTATACCGCCATTCGTATACGTCCACGCACACTTCTGGAGTGACAGAACAGAATAAGTTTACAATGGCTACAGTATCCCAATCCCTCCAGTCCTGAAATCGACCAATACAAATTAGATTCTATGATAGTTATCCGTCACTCTCATGGGTCCTGCTCCAACGCTAATGCGACTGATTCGCTGGCGCAGTTCCACAGCTATTCTCGATCTCTTGTTCTTCTTCCTGCAGGCGATTAATGGCCGCCTGAAGCATTCGGCGCCGGCGTTCTTCAACCGATTCGCTAGGTGAGGGTGCAGGTCCTGAACCTCCCAGGACATGCGCTTGTACGTCCGCTTCGAGCCCAAGAACAGGTTCATAGACGCCTTCAGTGCTCGTGAGGGTGTGTGCACCATCGCGAACTCTCCGCTCAAATTGTGTTACTTCCTGGTTGAGCTTAGAGTTGAACTCCTTGAACTTGGAGGTTAGGTTAGTGAATAGAAGAAGGGTCGTCATTGAATTTTGGGTAAACACACATTGTTGTCGTGGTCACCGCAGAGGTTGTGCGCAAGCTCGTGGCAGAGCACGCGGCGGATGTCACCATACACCCGGAAGCCGTCATAATGATTCGTCCTCAGGCGAAGCTTGATGGTCTGTCCGGCGTTCATATTCAGTCCAAGCAGGTTTGGATGTTCATGCGGTGCGAGCTCGGTGAGAAGCCCGACAGAGAGTTGATTCCTTAGCATGACATGTTTTATAGCCGGATCAGAGGACAGTCGCTTGAGAAGTTCTAAGGCGGAAGTAGGGTCGGGGAGATGTGCGAGAGGCTCCAGCTTGTGGAAGACAAACGGGTTGGGTTTCGCCACGCCTGTAGAGCGCACCTATGAGGTAGGGCTGTGAAGCGTGTCAAGTGTGGGATGGGTGAGACATGCCTTGATCGTACCCTTGGACGCGCGATCTTGCATGATCTTCTCTCTCCGTCTTTGCTCGTCCTCTGCCTTGATCATGGTTCCGAGCTCCTGGTCGGTAGAGCCAAGCATAGTAACCCTCATGCCATGGGACAAGCCAGCACGTTCGATCGTGGTTGCGGATGTGTGAGCAGGCTTCTTGCCCTTGTACAGAAGTTTCTGTCGGGAAGCCGGGACCTCCGTGAGTGCCTCTAGCTGAGCGTAAAGGGTGGCGAGGGTCTCATCCGGGAGCAGCGATACGTGGTAGCTGACACCCCGATGGACGATATGGAGGTTAATGGATGACATTGTGTATGTGTATGACGATCTGCCGTGTCGGAATTACCAACCAAGCGTCGGACGTGGACGGAGCGAGATCGGATCGGCAAGGGAATCCATCATCCGGATCCGGACCGGTACAGTTGTCCCCGTCCCCGCGCCGTCGTGCTTCTCCCTCCGCTCCGGAACGGGAACGATTATATAAATACGATCAGTTCTTCCGTTCAAGGACAAACAAAACACCTTGCCAGGAGGCACACGTATACCCGTATAAAACCGGTCTATCGCCCTGACTTGTACCTATTTACGCCCAATGCTTGCTTGCGCCATCTGCCTTGACGCACTTAAGTCTCCCGTAGCCCTTCCATGTGGTCCGTTCTCTGCTTCATCAGCTCGGACATCACAAAAACTTATCATTTCCATCTCAGGTCATGTGTACTGTCACGGTTGCATATCGCAAGCTATCGTGACTAGTGCTAGCCCATCGTCACCTTTTGCTTATTGTCCAACTTGTCGTGAACGGGTGCTTATAAGTATGTCCTATTTGTCCACGGTTTCATTCACCTCACCCGCCTGTCTCAGTCACCCCCAATCCGCTTCTTATACCACCACATCTACGACCCTTTGTTCTCTCTCCCTTGCGCCGCCTGTATTTGGATGCTTCCACTTCCACTGCCAGTCTCGATGCCAGTGATCTCTCGCCCTCGTTGAGCACCTCCGCCGGTGCAGAAAAAGCTGTGGCTCGGTTACAAATGGAGAACGCTGTTTTAAGACAGAGCTGCCATGCATGGCGTGCTCGTGCCAATGCGCACATTGCTGCCCAGCTGGGATTGAGCACACTGGTGCGTCTCGCACGAGACCAGGCACGCACCTTTAGGGACGAGCGGGATGAGCTCTCTCGGAAGTATGCGGCACTAAAACGGAAGTTCTCGGATATTGACCGGTGCGTCCCGACTAGCGTCTCGCGCTCGCGAGTTTCAGTCACTGGCTGAGCAACCATCTGACCCATTGTTTTCTTTCCGAATAGAGAGCCCGAAATCGAGGCCGAGCCTTTATCGGAGGTGATGGAGACCAAATTCGCTTGCCCAGAGTCTTGGCCTCAAGAAGATGACGAGAGAGACACCGCTGACGGTGTACCTTGCATGGGACTCCCACTCATTTATCCTGACGAGGGTGTGTCCGCTGTGTCGGAACCCGAAAGGACGACGAAGCGACGGAGGATATCCTCTCCACCCAAATTAGTTACATCAATACCCGCGATGGTAATCCCGCATCTTCCAGCGCACGGACCAACGGCATCCACGAGTGCCATAACGGACAATTAACGGACAATTAACATTCATATGTTGTTTTTGTATCGGTACTGTATGTTATCCGGAGCGGAGTCATCATGATTTATTTGTGAATCGAGATCGAGATCGAGATCGAGATGTGCGAATGTGAAATCCTATCTTTCGGATCGTTCGGATCTCGAGTCCGAGCGGGTCCGAGGCCGAGCCGAGGGCGGGCTAAAGTAACTGTTCACTGTTCCATTCGTCTCTCCTCCCGCATGAACTTTTCAACATACAAGACTGCCAGCGGTGTGACTCAAAGCTTGCACCGACTGTACGTAACTCCATTGTTGACCTGTTATGTCCAGGTTTCCTCTTGCCTTCCATCCATTCTGCGCCGCCCTTCTTCACGTCAGTATTACACAAATTCCCGTAAAGACCCGCATATCTGAGTTCCCACAGCCAGCAACCAAACGCTGCCACCCAAGCCGTCTTTACGGAACAGTGGACACGCCTGCTCCTTGCTTATGCCCGCCACCGTTGCTTATTTGTCCTGCGGGTCGAGGATGCCGAGGTATCCAGCGGTGGCGAATGGGATGAGGTGCTGAGGAACCCGAGAATCAATCGTGGGTAGCTCCCGGCTTGGTGAGCCCGTAGGTTGATATTAACGGTCGGGCTGTGGCGCAACCCACGCACGACGTTGCAGGAAAGCTGATGCCCGATCACCTCGCGCGTCTACTTGCCATCATGGTCAGCAAGAACCTGGCTGTGTACGAGCCTGTGAAGCAGACCCGGTCCGCGCTACTCTACTGGCGGTTGCCTGAGGAGTGGGCCGAGGTCCTCTACGAGTGGGTCCGTAGCGCCTCCACCCTTTACCCTTCTCTCGTCTTCTGACAGCTTGTCTTGGACAGGTGACGAATACGGGACAGCTGAACACGATCCTGACGTTCTACGAAATCTCGGATCCTCCGGTGCCATCTGCCCTCTTGGGCATCCCTGATTCGCTATTGCGCAATGCGATCGGGATACTCGCCAAGAGCGGTCGGGCTCAGCTTATCAGCATATCGGATGGAGATGGTGTGCGGTTTTTCCCTCGCGGTGCCAAGTGAGAGTAAGCTCAAACACACGGGCACGCACACGCAACGTATTCTTTCGGCCCCCTGTTAATATACTGGCCTCGATAGGACGCGCCTGTACAATAGTCATGTTCTAAAACACGCTCCCAAAGCCATCCATTTGTACTAATACATGTATCTCCGATGCAGTCCCGACGCCCAATGCCGACATCTTAGAATGTTCGGCATTGATAGAGGAAGATGGTGTCACATCGTCATCTCATCTTCATGCGCATGCGCGAGCCGTACTTGAGTAAGCTCTTCGGCCTTCCCTGAGCGTCCAACGGAAACGGGAGCATATCAGAGCTGGACCTTGCGCGCGCCCGTTCCGGGCGTCGTTGCAAATTCCAGTCTGAGCCAAATTTTGGACGCTCCGGCGAAGTCGATGATAATGGATCTTGTTTCGTCTGTTTCAATAGTTGGGCTTGTGGGTCAGGTAGGAATGTGGGCCGTCTCGATGTCCATTCGTCCTGGGGGTCACCTCCGGAAACGATGTCGCCAAAGCCTTCCATGGGTGGTGCACTTGCCTCAGGCAATAACTGCTGGTCAAAGATTAGCTTAGAGTGAGGTAGTCTGGATCCGTGTTTATGTTTTATAATACTATAAATACTTGACTTACCTCGTCATCTTTCGCATGGGGGTTGCTCTCATTATAAATCTCGAGACGATGAGATCTTGCCTCATTGTATCTCACATCGGACTCAATGACGAGGGATTCCTCTTCCAGTTGTAATTCACCCATAGAGGTCCTTTCCTCTCGAGATTTGAGCTCCTTTTTCAGTTGCTTGATTTGGGCACGATGTTTGATTTCCTGAATCATTCAACCATGCCAAATGAGTGTTGCAGAGAAGCGGACTTGGCAGAAGGTGGAATGGTACAAACAGATGCTCTGAGACGCGCAAGGACGACATGATGCTGTTGCCTCTGCCGCTCGCTCTCGTCATCGGCCTCACGAAGTGTCATCCTCAGTTCCGTGACCTCCCGGTCCTTATCTTCCAAGTCGTGAACAAGTTGCTGCGAGCGATCGCGTTCTCTTATAACCTCCGATTCGAGCCTAGCACATGTCTGGTCCAGCACGCCTACGCGTTGCATTATGTTAACCAAATCATTCCGTAGTTGTTCGCATCGATCGAATTGGTCAAAGTACGGGACCAAGCTGAGCCAAAATTCTCGCACGGCTTTCCAAACGATTTCCTGGCGGCAAGGGTGGGAAGAATGTGAGATATAAATATAATAACTAGGGATAAAAAAGGGGCCTACTTGCGCCTCTTTGCACTGGATGGTCGCGACGTGTTCGATGACATCTACTGCTCTCTTGATGCTCTGGATTGGTGATTCGGCTTTCATCTTTCCCAGGCGCTTTGCTATGTACGTTGCTTGTCGAATGAAGCCTTGTTCTTCGACAGAGGACTCGACAGACGACGAAGTTGCTTGTGGCACCGAGCCGGTGCATGGATGGACGAACAACCGTCTAACGTCGGCATATTCGAACTCCTGTCGGCATTCCGGACATCGAGAAATATCGTCCTCGGCACAGGGTCTCTCAATCAATTCGTCGATGCATGAGTAGCAATACGTGTGTCCTGCAGATGGCAGCAACGGCGACACACCACGCCATCGTGAATGTCATCGATGGGGTGCTACGGCTTCAAGACGTACCACATGGAAGAGAGCGTATATCTTTAAATGTCAACGAGTTCATACATATTGGACAATCCGCATCGCTCATGTTGTCCGCAGAGGAGATGTGAGTGGATTGCTGTTCCAGATCCCAGATCCTTTTGCGGACCTGGTGTGTTAAACACGGTCACGTGAATAGGCGCGTGGATCTCGTGCTGCATCAAACAACTGACTTGTCTGCACTGTCCGCTATTCGTTATCCGCAATGGCTCTGCTCGAGACTCCTTCCAGAATATGGCGCCGCATCGAGGCGGATGAACAAAATGATATGCCATCCCTCCCTGACGTCCCAGAGTTCGAAGACTCGAACGATGTCAACGCCACCAGTACGGTCACCTCCGAGGAACTCGAAGAGAGCCGTCTGACATCCCCCTTGCAATCTACTCCTGCACCACCCTCGAACCAGAACACCTTTCGTCTGCAGTCGAGTACATCCAGTACCGCGCGCTTTGCACACTCCATCGCTAGCCGTACTAGTCGGTCCGCCTCTGCATTCTCATCGTCAACTGGGAGCTTATCCAAGCATTCACCACCTACGGTGTCTGTCCATCAATCTGAGATAAGCTTTGATGATGTCAGTGCGATACCCTCGTACCCGCCGTCCAACAAGGCCGGTGCTGAGGATGCTGAGGTTAGCTTAGACGATCATGAAGACGACATGTCACTAGAAGAGGCATTGCAGCCTCCCAGTCGCGGCGCGTCTCCATATCTGTTAGAGGACGTGGCTGGTCATGGACATTCAAAGCATAGCTATTCTATTAGTATCAGGTCGGAGCCCAAGGTTTGCAATGGTCTTCCGCTTTCTCCTCGATGACATCGTTCAACCTTCACTTACAGAGCAGCCCTTTTGACAAGATGCGAAATGTGTCTTTTAGAAAGCATATCCCTCGCATTCGTACGCCGTCCCTTACGCGGACACTTTCTCAGTCGTCATCGTCCTCAAATTCCACGCCCCATTCTAACAGGTCGGCTGGCCCTGCGCAACCAAACAGCGCTCCATCGCTCAGTGTGCTCTCAATCCCACCTCCGCCAGAGAACTCCGATGAAGGCGAACCTGCGTCTTTGAGCGATTTGTCCCTTCCGAGCGACGTTTCTGACGGGCAAGCAGACTTGAAGCATGATCTGGAGTGGGCACGTCATGATGACGGGCACCATCCTGCAGAAGCAATTGCACTAGTCAAAAGTGTCGCCAGCTCTGACGAGCCTGAGGAGGAACCAAATCCTACCTTTTCTTCCGAAGAGCCGACAGCACACCCTTATTTTCCTCCTGCAACTACTCCAGGCTATGTCTCTTCTAGTCAGGCGGGGTCTCCGTCCCCACAGACGCTTTCAGTTGCGCAGTCGTCCCCTGCGCCATCTGTCATGTTTACCCCAACACCCGCAATGCCCCCCCGTCCCCGACCACGCTTTGCGCCGGGTCTCCCTTCGACACCAGCAGTCGTACCTGAACATAGTGGTGTGGACAACAAGGACTTGACCACACCATATGCGAGACGTCGTTCCTTCCTCATAGATATTATTAACTCCACCGCACGTCCGCGATTTGCCCAGCCCACTCCGCATCCTCAGCGTAGTGCCTGTCCAACTCCACTTGAGGAGGAGGAGGGTGATTTTACTTCACCGGGTCCATCGAGCCAGCCAAGTAGCAAGGAGCCTACGGAGGAGCAGGCATCGACTGCTACCGCTAGGCCCCTCACCGCGGCTTTCGCCGGTTTCACACCCGCCGGGCGACAGCGGACGCGCACGGTGGGTCGCCTTTCCCATCCACTTTCGAAAGCCTGGACGGCTTCAGCGTCCGAGTCTGAAGACGTCGGCGGTGGCGCATCATTCACTAGCACGGCTTCCTCACACGATCTCACCGCGCATCCGCGCGCCAACGCCTCTTTCGACCACGTTGTGGGCCTCGGTGCGGGTGGGCATGGCATTGGCCGCTTCAACGCCGGAAAGCTCAATACATATCTGCACGGCCTCAATCGACGCCTACAAGAGGAGAGCGAGAGCCTTGCGGGGCAAGTTGGCATCCTGCGTAACGAGAACATGGCCCTTGCGGAGGAAAACGCGGTCTTGCAAGAGGAAATGGAGCTCCTTCGACAACAGACGGTAGCCGGCGGCACGAGTAGCCGACGGTCGAGTGCGGGTCGTCGCTTGAGTGACATTGGTTCGACCTTGGGGGATGTCAAGGAAGATGCGGGTGGAGAAGGATGGATGGAGGAAAAGTTGGAAATGGAAACGGAACTCGACACGCTCCGTGCAGAGTTGAGGGGCTGTCAACGAGAACGAGATGAGGCAACTGCTGCGCTCGAGACTGAGCAGGCCGAACGGTCAAGGGACAAGGAACGTTGGCGCGAACGCATGGTCGATGTCGAACGCGGCGTCGAGGGCATTATCCATGACTTAGAGGCCAAGCTTCAGGTTTCAGAGGCTGCAGCCCGTGACTCTGCTGAGAAGGACAAGCTGTTCAATGAGCTGGAGAAGGCTCTAAAGCGGGCCGAGGAGGAGACCGAGTTCGCCCAAACGAGGGCTGAAAATGCTGAGAAGGCGCTTGAGAACCGCAGCGAGCTGGGCGGTAAACTCCACGAAGCGAACGAGAAGCTGGCCAAGAGCACCACCAGGCTGTACGATTTGCAATCTCACGTGGAGCAACTCGAAGATGAGATGGCCGAGGCAGAGCAGCGGTTGCGGGACGAGAAAATACGCTCACGGAAGCTTCAAGATGATCTGGATGCCAGGGAGATAACGTTGGAAGATCTCGAGCTCAAACTATCTGGGCAGGGAGCCAAATTACAAGAAAGCGATCGCGAACTGCAAGATGCCAAGGCTTATATCACGGAACTCGAGGCAGATGCTGGCGTCGCGCTAGATCACATAGAAGCCTTACAACAAGAGATCCAGGAGGCCAATGACAAGCCCATCGTGGACGACGGTGCTGTCGCGATGCTCAAGCAGGAAGCCGAGCACAACGGCGAACTCGTAAAGCAGCTCGAGGATGCCCTAAACGCCGCAGAACAGAAAATGCGTGCGGATGGGGAAGTCCTTGCAGAGCTCCGGAGTAGAGTCGCAACTTTTGAACGCGAGCGCGAGCGCGTAGATAAGTCACGTACCGACGAACGCAAGGCTGAGGTGGAAGAGGCGGAGGAACAGATCGAGTTGCTGGAGCAGGAGCTCGACGACGCGCACCGCGAGATTAGCCGTCTGAACAGCGAGCTCGCTCAGTCCCCTGCACGCAAAGCGCTCGACCGGGCTCGTGACGCAAAGATCGAGCTTCTTGAGAAGGAAAAGGAGGACTTGCAGGAGCGTCTTGATAGTCTCAAACAAGAGGCGGTTGGTTGGAATACCCCGGGCAAGTTCGGCAGTGCAAATGGTATATCGCCGATGCACCGTCATGTGCTCAATATGACATTGAAAACGCCCAAGACACCAGGGGCACCCTTGAGAGATGTAAGTAGCATGTCTCGTTGCTCTGACTTCCACATCGACTTGTCTCAATCTGTCAATTCCCAGATGTCATGGCTGCAATCATCTCCCTCAGATCCTTCTATGGCACCGTACGTTGCAGAGATCCAACGCCTGGAAAGGGAGCTCGGTCGGGCAAACGATAGCATTGACGAGAAGCTCGATCGGCTTGAACACGCTGGATTCGGGAATGTAGAACTCGAGATGCGCCTCAATGACGAACGTGCACGGACCGCGACGTTAGAGGAGGATGTTGCACGGCTTAACCGTCGCGACGAACGCCGGCTGCACCGCCTCGCAAAAGCCAAATGTCCCCATTGTCGCCAGAGGGTAGACCTCCGCAACCTGAACCGTGTTGTGGATGGAGATGACAGGTGAAATTTTACTTTCACCACTGAACATAAACGCTTCGTTTAGCTGACACCGCCGTCGAAAAACAGCACACTCGACTTCTCTATTCTGAGCTACGCTTCCGTGTCTACGCCGGCCAAGACTTCTGAGTCCCTCAAAGGCGAATTGGAGGCCGTCAATCGAGAGCTCGTGTTGATGAAGAAGCAATGGCGGGATGAGAAACGGCAGCTACTTGGCGATAACGCCGTGCTCAAAGACGCCGCGAGTCGTCTCAATCTCCAGATAAAAGATGTCAAAGAGCGAGCGGTGCAAAAGGAACGTAGGGGCGATATGGAGAGGAATGGCGCTCTTGGTGTATGAGAATCCATTCTCTATTCCTGGGACTCGCTTTGCTGATCCCTTCGAAACTTATTACAGGAACTTGACCAGGCGAAACAAACGATAGCAGATTTGGAAGAGGACCTCAAAGCCGAACGCCGCCGTCTGCGAGATCTTACGGTTGAGCAGAGTCGTGCTGAGAGAGAGAAGGAAAACGTTTTGCTTCAGTTGAGGAGGACCGAGTCTGATATGGAGGATGTGAAGCTTCAATTGCAACGTATCAAGCGCAATAACAATGAGTTGGAAGACGAGTTACGCAGTACGTTGAGTCTCATACGTATTCCGCCTAACGTGACCGTTATCCGACAGCAAATGCCACGGCGGAGCAGAAAGCGCGACTACTCGAAGTCAAGGCTGAGGAAAATGCAGAGACGATCGAACACCTAAGACATGAGCGCTCTCTTCTCGCAGCGGAACACAAGAAGTTACAGCTACGCCTCAAAGCTGCGCTTGAGGTACGTAATGTCACACATTTATGAAAGAGGTGAGGATGCTGATACTGAGCAATCCTATGTAGCAAACGGACAGGCTTAGAGAAGAGCAAAAGGC
>QFEA01009227.1:0-40270 GCA_003315975.1 Lactifluus echinatus
AAGACCCAAGAGATGTTAAGACAGAGATGACCCCCAGACATAAGTTGAATGGATGCTGAACTGGCCGGCCGAATGGAATTTTATCGAAAATGTTATGGCAAGAGAAAGTTTCGAACCTGCACTCTGCGGAGGGGGGATAGATTTTGTGTCTATTGACGCAGGACAGGAACCACCTGGTTATGTCCGTCTCGTTAACTAAGTCCTGTTCCCACGCGGTGATGATTGTCCAGGAAACACACTCGCATTTACTATGAGTAAATGCAACAATATTCCAATTCCATCACATGTCCTATGTCAACTTGATCCTGGCCATGGCCATGGTCTAGTCTGTCAAACTAGGGGAGTGCCGCCTTTGGATTCGGGCCACGACCATGAAGCCAACAGCGAACACCAGACACAAGCCGAAGTGTCCTGGGACTGGGAACGTTGTACCGCTATTGTCCCTAAGAAACAGAGATATAAAACTCAGCGATGGATGGATGTCGTGTGAAATTTCATAGAAAAAAGTATCACGACACCAGCAGGTTTCGAACCTGCACCTACACCTAGTAAGAGGAATAGATCATGATTTCTTGTCCGTCTTGTCTATTGTCAGAACCACCTGGTCATGTCTGCCTTCTCAGGTCAATCCTGCGCCAATACTGTGTTGCGATAGGTCTCGAGGGTGCATTCTAGTAATAGTAAAAAGGCAGCGTGCTGCGTGGTCAATCATCTCGACTAGAGCCTCGCCATAGTCTCGGTCGAACTAGGGGAGTGTCGTTTCTGAGATCGGGCTACGACCATGAAGTTATTACTGTAGCCAACAAACTCATGACTATCCTAAGAGCGTTGCACGCTGTTGTCTTTTTGTACTCCAGCTTCAGCCTCAGAATAGGCCATTTGAGTGGCCCGGGAAAGTGTAACACCGAGATCAAAGAAGCCTGACGTTGGGAGACAGAGATACGACTTCACAGACATAATTTAGATGGACACTAAACTGACCGAATGAATGAGATTTTGTCAAAAAAATCCACGGCACTGTCGGGTTTCGAACCTGCGCTCTGCAAAGAGAACAACTATACTAGATTACTTGTCTATCGCCGGAACCACCTGGCCATGTTGGCCTCAGTGTAGTCGTGTTACCACATGTGATGCGCTGGAGGTTTCGAACACTGATTGCATTTCAAGGGTTAGAGATAAATTCACCCAACGCGAGCGTGTCTCATGGGCAATCATCTCACCTCGTTTCTGGTCAGTCTCGGTCAAACTCGCGGTGTGTTTTGTCTTTGGACTCTAGCCACAACCGTGAAAGCCAAATGTAGATAACAGACTCTTGAGAGTCCTGGATGCGCCGCATCACTATTGTTCCTATCTATAGACAGTCTCAGCTTCGATTTATGACCAGAATATTGGTGACATCAAGATCAACAGGAAGACAGAGATATGATTGCATAGACATGCCAAATGCCAGTGAGTGCGTTGTCATTGTTTCGGTTGTTCGGATAGGCAAGCCTCGCGTGGCGGTATACGGGCCGGTATACGGGCCGGTTATCTTAGACCTGGTCGCTGGTCGCAGTGGTTCGTCTTATTTCATCTCCTCCAACGATGCATTCACATTCTGGATCTGATTCCGACTCATTTGACGAGGGAGATCTCACTGTTCGCGGGCGCAAGGGAAAGGGAAAGGGTGGCGCCCGCTCCAGCGAGAAGGGAAAACAAAAGGCCAAGGACGTGCGACTCCGCGCCTCTTGCGGTACCACGGACCCATTCAACTGATATTTCTTTCCTCCCGGTTTGCTGCTCTCCCTTTTGCGGATTCATAGCAGGGATATGCCTGGGAGGCTACCTATGTCCGTTCGTGGGACACCGTGCAGGAGGACGAGGCTGGCAGTCTCACCGGTGCCGTCGCCGACCTCCTTGCGCGCGGACGGCGACGCAGGTGCGCAGCGTTCGACTTTCGCTCGCGCTCATCCACAGATTTCTAACCCTGTTAAACCCTCTTTCCTCATTCGGGTTTTTGTGTTTGACAAAAAAAAGACTTCTCGCACCGGCCGCTGCGATCCGTCGCACGATCATCCGTCATCTCGTCCTCCTGTTAGATCTCTCGGCGTCAATGACTGACCGGGACATGCGACCGACGCGCTTCGACCTGATGCTCGAATACGCGCGCGAATTTATCACCGAATGGTTCGACCAGAACCCGCTCGGGCAGATTGGCGTCGTGGGTATGCGCGGGGGTCTCGGGGAGCGGATAGGCGAAATGTCCGGTGCGTAATCGCCGTGCGTTGTGCAGGGTGGTTTTTGGATTATTTGTTTTGCTGAAGGAGGCGAGGGGAAAAATAGGCAACCCGCAGGATGTGCTCAAGGCGATCTCAGAGAGACATAGACTCGAGCCTGTCGGCGAGCCGAGCCTGCAAAATGCCATCGAGATGGCTCGCAGTAGCATGAGGTCGGCCCTCATCATCTCACATGCAGAAAATTGGCTCCTTAACAAACTTGTCAGCCATCTACCAACCCACTCCTCGCGCGAGATCTTGATCATCTTTGGGTCGCTCACGACTGTTGACCCGGGAAACATCTACGAAACCCTCTCGTCATGCATCAAAGACCGAATACGAATCTCGCTCGTCGCGCTTGCTGCCGAGATGAAGATTTGCCGCGAGCTATGCGACAGAACCGGTGGTGCGCTCTTTCTCCCTCCTCCCCTCCCCTCCCACCCCTCATCGGCCTACACACAGGTACGTTCGGCGTCGCGATGAACGAAGGACACTTCAAAGACCTCCTCTTCGAGCTTATCCCCCCACCCGCTCAGCAGAGTACGGGTGCCGGTGCTAGCGCGGGAGGCCCAGGGGGGAAGATGAGCGCGGACCTTATGATGATGGGGTTCCCGCAGCGCCTCCCAGACACTGCGCCCGCTGCGCTGTGCGTGTGCCACGCGGAGATGCGCGCCGCAGGGTTCCTCTGCCCGCGCTGCGGCGCAAGGCTGTGCGACGCGCCAACAGACTGTGACGTTTGCGGACTCATGATCGTGTCGTCGCCACATCTCGCACGGAGTTATCATCACTTATTTCCTGTCAAGCCGTATTCAGCCGTGTGAGCAAGCATCTCTAAAAGTCCGGACCGTGGCTTCTTGCTAACACTGTGGGTCATTTTGTTCAGGATGACCTTAGACGGCACGCCAAGCGCGACTTGCCATGCATGTGCTGTGCCTTTCAAAAAGATTCCCGCGACAACAGTGGGCGAAGGAATGAGTCCCTTTGAACGTTATCGGTGCCAAGATTGCAAGAACGACTTCTGTACTGAGTGTGATGTGTTCGTTCATGACGTACTTCACTGCTGTCCAGGGTGCGAGACCTAGGGTTCCCCAGTAAATACGCTTATGCATTGACATGTATCTTGTGGGGGTGTTTTAGCGCTGATACATTAGCATACAATGTGCTGCAAGAAAATCATATACTATGTCTGCATTAAAACATCGTGAAATACAGTCTATCGTCCATTTCAGCAAGAGCCAATGATCGACATTAGATCCTGCTTGTGTTATTTGTGATCAGGTATCTCTGTCGCTCAGATCCTGTTATACATGTAGGGTGTACGCTTGACGACTTCCTCAGTCTCAATCACACCCTCGAATAAACTGTTGTCCTCGCCGACGAGATGCCGCTGCCTAGAGCTCATTGGTTCGGGGGCAGCATGCTGCAATATTGGGGCATGGGCGTCTTCTGTCATAACACACGACGCAGCCGACCGCCGGGATCCAGTGGGGAAAAGGGAGGCTTGAGCTGATTCATGCATCTGCAAGATGTTCTGACGGAAAGCATACTGCAATTTGGGTAATACCGGTCAGTAAGGGCGTCCATCTCAATAATGGGAGGTGGTTAACCTGCTCGCGCCAGTACTGGAGACGCTTTTCACGCTCGTCGTCGCGCTGCCGCCCATGGACAATAAACAAGATGACTAGCGTTACAATCATGCCTGGGATATTACTGTGAGTAGAATACGATGTACGCTAAAGCAGATCAACTTCTACATACCTCCAAAGATCCCGATCCCAATGATAGCATATACCCAGAGGGGGAAATGGCGTGGGCTAGAGGGACTCAGGCCACAAACCCGGTTCGGAAGACAATTGTAAGTGCTACACTCTTTGTCTGCAGAACAAGTTGCTCCAACAGCTTTCTGAGTCATACAAACAGTTGAGTTGGTGTCGCAGTAAAGACCAAGCCTGCAATTGTCACTGCAAAAATATGGTATATTAAGCGAGATGTAAGAGGGATGGAACATTCTCACCGTGATACCACGTAGACAAACTCGCCACTTGGCCCATAAGCGATATATCCTGTGTTCTCTATCTCGCATTGCGAGCCAGCAGTGACATTCGCGTGCCTGAACAAAATGGATCACAATTGTATTGTCTAAGTCTTAAGGAGACATACTGGCAGGCGAAGTTGAGACAAACAGAACCATTAACATTGAGCCCCGTTCCTGACGTGTCTCTGAGTTCTTTGAAGTCTGAAGGACCTTCACAGGAGTCTAAGGAGAAAGATGAGATAAGACAATTGAAATTCAACGAGGCCACAAACCATCACGATCGAATTGGCATGGCTGTCCGACTGGAATTTTCGGGACACACTGGGACCCTTCGTCTGGGCAAAACTCCCCGACTGAACATTTTGGAGGGAGAGGTATGTGTTTTCCGTTTCCGCGACTATCGCCAGTAGCGTAGCCTAGCGGGTACTCGTCCCTGCGACATCCTTTATTCCGACAAACGCCGTTGTCACACCAAGTTGTGGCATTACAGTCGGAGGTGAACTGGAGTGTGCCGGTGGTTAAACCATTGTGGGCAGGATTGCAGGTGTTGGTATCTGTGTTTGACGAGTTTGATACCGAAAGAACGACGGCTGGAAGGGAAAGAAGAAAAAGGAGTGTGTGGGACAGGAAACGCATGATTTGATTGAGAACAAAGAGAAAGAAGTAGTAAGAGTAACGAGGCGAGGTCAGGTCACGAGTCACGAGGTCTCGCGGCAGTGGCACTTCTATCCATAAAAGGCAATTATTTCCATCTCTGGATGCACCTCGACCTCCTGCTCGCTCCCCGCGACCGCGTTCCTCCTCCACAACACAGCCATGTCTCACCTCGCCTCCCCACGGAGGTCTTCCCCAGAACCATCGCCCTCTCTTCCGCCTTCTCCTGACGAAGAAGACCTTGGCTGGAGAACCCCTTGGTCCGGCAGCTCCGAATCGCTCGATTGCCAGGCCATTGCCTCGACAGTGCAGTCACAGAATGGCAAGGGAAAAGAAAAGGCGGCAGAGGACAAGCCTTATCCCTCCGCGTCTGATCCAAATGGTACAATAGATGAAGCTTTGGAAAGGTTGAATCAAGACAGAAGCACGGAATTGTACCCGCCGACGACAGACGAAGAGGCGGACACTCGACGCGTGCAGGAGGTGCGCGTTCGACCCTGCAACACTTCTCGTACCTGACTTACTCTGGCTAGAATCTTCGGCGTTGGGAAGTTGCAGAGCGGCAGCGTCGGAAATCAGCGCGAGAATCGTTTCCTGCCCCACATCCATCTTCTGTGGTAGCTGAGGTCGCCCGGCGGGCCACCTCGTTCTGGTCACGCCGTGCATCACATCCTCCTGTAGACAACAGTGGTAAACATCGTGCCCTCCAGACCTCGGAAGACAACGTCCATCTCGATGAAATTCCGGTTAGCCCCTCGCCCTCTGCACCTCCTTCACCGTCTTCAACCCCTGCGCCCGACCATCCTCGCACAAGGCCCTATGCTCACTCCAGAGACCCTTTTTCGGACGGACAGGGCTCTTCGTCGTCACTCTTCGTTAATGCGCAACCTATGGACTTAGACATTGGTACTTCTTCTACAGCTGTAGAACTCCAAGGTCCTGCATCTGTGACATCGTTGCCATCATCACACCCTAAGGGTGTCTCGATCTCTAAACACGCGTCTATGCGTCCCGCTAGGGCTGTTGGCGCTCCCGCTCCACTCGACCTCCCTACACCGCGGACACCACCACCTCGCACGGCGACGCCACACGCAATGCGCCCACCTGAGCCGTTCTCGCGTCCCAATTCAAGGGTGTCACTTACTACAGTGTATGATGGCGAAGATGAGAAACCAGTGCGATGGTGGACGGAGTGGCTCTGTGGTTGCAGTGAAGGAGACGATCGAGGTGGAGATGTCCAGGTGAGTCGTATATCACAACCCCAAATCATTTACTAAATGACTTACTTGACTTGACGTCACAGGCCGGCCGGACAAACCCACTTGAATAACTGCGGGGCCACTCCCTTCTAGGACTTGCCGACATGATATTGTGTATACCTTAGAGGTTGTCTTCTCGTTCCACAACCTTTTTTATGTGTTTGGGACATTGTTACACCATTCCGTTAATGACAGTGGCCAGGGGCTGATACTATCTGGTTTATCGTACGAATGCAATACCTTCATAACCATCTCCCGCGACAGAAACTCAGTTAAGGCTGCGGACCCGTATTGGCTCAGCTGTCTCCGTGGCCTCGCGTCGTTCGACGACAACCGTCATGCTGGAACGAGAAAAATCACGACGTGGATTACAACCCCGATAAGATCTTGCGTTGTCGAACGTGACCGTGAGTTAGTCCGGCTCTGACATCTGACATAAGTACTTTTGTGTGCGCTGTAGACGCGTAGACGCCCTTGTCTTGGGTTGGGCAACTCGCGAACGAATGTGGGCTGGACGACAATGCCTCAATTTCTCCCCAGTGATTATCCCTCAGGGTGGCAGCGCTCTCTCCGCGTCTTACATGGCTGCATCAAATGCCAATGAACTCATCATTTGAAACTGTGATTACGGTTTAGACGCGCACGCAAGCCCGACTCTGCAGTAACTGGTATCAGTACAGCCCCTCTATAGCGACAAAGCCAAACGAAATGTCGAACGTGGGACGGAGCAGGTGATGTAATTCAATGCATGATGGTCTCGGATCTCGGATGACAAGCTATAGTCATCCTTACTCCAATACCTGTAATACTGTCGAGGCTTCGATATTTCGTTTAGGACCTGCAGCTGTCGGCAGAATTTTTGTTTTTTTATTATTATCCGTCGTTATGACGCACTCGGCTGGCCTAGCCCTGAGCATATTATCTCGCTAATCATCAGCACGCGTGAGCAATCTGCAACTCAGATGGTGTCGCGCTATACGAGTTGGGATGGTCACTTCGGGGTGTCCCAATACGATCCAAGGCGTCTCCAGACGTATTGAAACTAGCCTAATATCTGGCCTTGTTTTAATTACCTTTGGCCTTCCATGGCTCCGCTCTGACTACCACCGGTAAACGGTAGTCGTCAACGCTAATACTGCAATATAATACTGCAAACGCAACAGCGTATCCATCGGAGTCTCTCGGCCAGCGCTAGCTGGAACACCGAACAAGTACTCATATTGCATCGTAGCACGTTTCTACTATTTAGTCGGTTACAGAGCGGGTCTACTACATGTCTAGGCGCGAAGAACATCGGCCACATTTTCCAGGTATCAAAGATATGTCTCCTAAATGTACTACATCCGAGTATATGCCGCATCCGCGATCGAGCAGATGCCAAGGCCCAACGTCAGCTATCCTGCGATGAAGGTCCGGCCTCAACATGCTGTCCTTCAGCATCAACAAGGCGCTGCCTGGAGATGACCGAGGGGTTCGCCTGGCGGAATAATGAGTCGGGGAGATGACGTATAAAGATAAACTATGTAGTACATACATCGTCAATTCTTATAGTTCTTTTCGAGGTCTTAACATTGCCTGGACCAGGTTCCGAATTTCGCGGATCAATTGTATCTTGTCGTTCAAGCTCTTCTCGCAAAGGCGCCTCGCCGGTGATGACAATAGCGTTTGCGCTCCTCGTGGTGATACGTTCTGCATCTTCGGGCGGTGCGCGACGCACCCTCAAGAGCCACTCGGGCTGATCCACAAACGTGCGAGAGATGGTCAACGTATGACGGCCTGCAGAAAAGAACGGGATTGAAAGCCCGTCTGCAAACGAGTGAATACGAACATGGCATTGAAAACGGTAGTTGGACACACGGGTAAGTATAGAACCAAGAACGACAAAAGACACAATAGGCTGGAGAGCCGTGGCAAGTAGATCTTGCTGGGTTTCTGGTGGGTTTTTCGGTGCTTCCAGGTGGCTTTGAGCCAGAGTAACAATAAAGATGGCACCTACGCCAATCTAAGACAACAAATTAATACGCATCAATCACGAATTGAGAACCGGCTACGCCATAAAGCACTGACAGGGCCGAAGTGTCCGCAGAAAAGTGCCTCACGCCAGTCCGAGACTTCGGGCATTAACTTATAGAGAAGGAGTAGGGACGGTATGCGACGCAAAGCAAGTATTACCAGCATGAGGATCACAAGCCGCCAAGGAGTCATACCAAGTTCAGAGATGTGGAATCGATCGAACGGAAGCCATGCTCCAATGTAGATGAAGCAGGCGCAGTTGAGGACAAGATCAAGGACAGATGAGAATGTGTCATCTTCGGTTTGTGCGTTGAAATGGCCGTCCCAGGAGATCGCACAGCCTACACAAAATGATGAGTAGCAACACAGTATGGGTAGTGACAGGCACACCGGCAGCGAAAGCAGCAAGAAGGTCATCATTCCCGAGAGAATTTGTAACACCGATCGTAAACAACGCAAGGGCAATGTATTGCGCGATGTATGATTCCCTCTCGATGAAACGCCTCTCTTGTGCGAATCTCAAAAGACGTGAGAACAAGTAGCCTTTGAAAGCGCTCAGTAGGGCATCTAAAACCAACAAGACGAATTCCATACCGATAGCAGCGCCTAGAGAAGTCCCCAGGATCACTTGGTCTAGTGATCCAAATTTGAGATTGAAAGAAGATGATACGAATCCTTTACGCACATATCCAGCTGATAACAATCCATTTTTCGAAGGCTGTTCTGCCCGAAGCTTCGGTCGTGAGATATATCGATATGCTGAGAAAGGGATAAGCAAGCCCATCGTTCGCCGCGGATTCAGCGACGAGAATATGGCGAACGTCGGCCGGCACGTTTTTCACAGCAAAATTTCCACCTACAGGCCCGGATTCTCAGTAGTCATCCAGACTGATATCACAGCCACTACTGACCAATAACGGCGGCGCTTATAATTGGGTCTGTAGGCGTCAAGCACGCAGAAATGACGAGGGCGGATATAAAATTTAATTTGGGAAATAGGACATGGATGAACACTTGAAAATGGTAGAGGTAAGTGTGAGAAGGACGTTCCATCTTCGCAATCATCCCAGCGCACTTACCGGCTGATACAAGCCATCCAAAGGCCATGGTAGGTACAACCATGATAAGCAAGCTCTTGGCGTGTTTGGCCATGTACTTCCTCGGAAGCTCAACGCCTATGGCAAAGAGACCAGTCCCAAGTACTATCCGCATTACCTCTCGTGTAAGGGTATCTGTGCCATCCGTCCAAGAACGTGGATTAAAGACATTGAGGACATGAGGACCCAAAGTAATGCCAAATACTGTTCCAAGCACGACTTCATTCATGTATAGCTGTCCACGATTGTCAATGATAGGATGGGGTCTGCACGCCTGTATAGCGTCTCACCCTCTCTTTAACTATCAAGGATATCAAGTTGTACTTGAAGGAAATTAGATAACGATATGAAAGCAACAAGAAAAGCATACCGCTACAACAAAACCACCCAATGTGGCATATGCCACGCTGGTGGGCGAAACCTGTCGATAGGGGATCTGGGATAAGAGAATTAAGTATTCAACAATAGCATACGAACGTCAAGGAATTCCCAAGACATGGAGTCGAGAGTGAAAATAGGTTCTAAGGCGTGAATTCGGGCCCTGAGATCCTGAGAGCTGAAGCGCTGAAGTGCCTGTTGTCGATTCTATTTATGTAATTTTTTACGGTGTTCTAAATCACGTGACGTGTCTACTCCCGCAACTTGGCTCGCAAAGTCCGGTAGAAGTAGAACGATCAACTGAACAATCAATGAATGAACAGGGGATGGGAATGGATGGGACAGGCGCAGGGGATTCTGTTTCACGTCGTGCTCGTGCTATTCTGCGTTCGTTCATCCTCAAGGCATCAATTTTGTCTCGGTCCGTACAGAGTCAGCGTAATGCGACAGGGATCCGCAGCGCCAGCCCACGGCGCACCGTCATCATCGATGGAGCGATTATCCATTCTTGTGAAATGGCCTGTATTCGGGATAAGGCCCTTCAGCCCTTGGCCCTCAGTCGCTCCACGGAAATTTTACCAATTACGTATAAGACTGCTCGCTTTTCGCTTTGTACCTCAAGAACTCGGAACTCTGCTATTGGGGCCACGTAAACAGCCCCGTGATGGACACCGTGATGTCATTAGTTCCTGGCAGGCCACCAATGGCAATTTTGCAGCCATCTTTGACAAGGCCGTACGCTTTCTTACTTAGGTCCATGACAAACTAAGGAACTTAAAGAACCCGACTGAAGAATGGGATAATTAATGGCGGGGTAATATCACCTCCAATATGCGCCACACACTGCACTGTACTATGCCGCTTCAATATCCATGGTCATTGGTGCAGTAAGAGCTTCTCCAGCTGGTATGATAAGGCTACAAGTCGGGATATTAATCACTGAGTTCTCTACTGTCTCCACTAGCCAAAGGACCAACGAAAGGCCTGGATATTTCTACGGCGGAGTCTGCCCCGATCTGGTTATCCGAGTTCCTGGATGAGAGCTGAGTACTGAGCTTCCGGTCAGTGATTGCATAGTATAGCGTCCATATGTAGCCTGGGCTGGGAAATTCTATAAATGGACAAATATGTCTGTTGTCCGATCGTATGTAATAAATGATTCCGTAGAATGCGATCTTGCCGTGTAAGGGGTTCCTACGCTGGAACGCAAGGCTAGCAGTTGGCACAGGTGAAGCAAACAAGGTAGGGAAGACCACTAGGGTGTAGGACGATCTCCACAACAAGTAAGGCTGAGGTGAGCAACTCATGAACTTGGATTGCTAGCAACGCACTTGCCAAAATGCTTCTTCATTTCGTAGTTTATGCGCCGGTTCGGTCGCCTCTAGCTTGTGAAATTCAATAGTGGTGCGGGGGGAGTGTGGTCAGCAACCTGAGTCGATACCGCTCGCCTGCAGGCGACGGAGACACCTTCACATCATGATACCATAACGGCGGGCAGGAACGGAGGTCACTTAATGTCAAGTATATTGACTCCTCCTTATATGCTGCATTGTTTTTAAATAAGGGCACCTGCATAATTATAAATTAAATGGCAACCCCGAAAAATACCGATTATCTAATAAAATATTTAAAATAGGCTACAACCCACGCCTGAAAAAAAAATTAGCCGAAAAAACATTACACGTAATAGTTTGTCTGATATAATTTTAAATTGTCTGGACAGACCCAGCTCATCCATGCCCGTCGTGCGTGGTGTAGTGGCCCCTATTGGTCCAATCAGGCAGAAATGACTGTACGGAATGACTGCGGAATCTATACAGGAGACGAGTTGGTGATTCGTGTCTCACACGATACAGCGGGAAAACACTGGTTTCTCATAGGCGCTTATACACGGACCTTTCTTATTTATTTATTTATCTTTTTTGATTTATAGAACCCGACGTAGCACTTCTAGTACGAGTGTATACATGTATTTTAATGGAATGATCATGGACCCTCACTAGCCTCACTCCTTAGCCTTTCCCTTTCTTATTAGTAAGACATGTGAGGGTATGACTACTCGAAAGATGATTAGCTTTCTAACGTCTACGAAGAGCAAACGGGTTGAACTACCTGTAAAACTGGATGTGCATGAATTTAACACGTTTTTCTGTGTTTTGGATATAAACCGAGTGGATTTCTTATGCAGCAAAAAATGCGTGAACTTATGATAGATCGGACTATTTACGTTTACGAAGCCGGCTTAATGCGAGTTGACATAGCTTTCCCAGCCCGCTATTCTGACTTGACTCGTACTTTTCCGATTGGAGTGGAGGGGTAGCGAGGGTTAGTCAGGACCGTCCTATCTCGCGGTGTGTTCTGATGCAAGACGAGCGCACCGATGTGATGCAGAAGGACTGAGCGCAACGGGAAAGTAGGTTTTTCTGTAGCAGACGTTCTTCAGCCATGTCCAGGCATTCTTGCACAGCACGGAGGTCTGAAACTGCCTAGCTAGAGGCAAAATTGAGTCAGAGTACAATTCAGTAGCTTTGTTGAACAGGAATATGCACTGGCACGCACCGCTTATCATTCCACCTCTCGAGTCGCGAGTGTCATAGTTACCTTTTTCTACTACTCATCAACCCGGATCCAATGAGAATAATGTCGGATGTCGGGTCGGCTTCTTCGACAACTTAGTGCAGCGTGCGGATGTTATTACATAATCTCCGCAGCTACTCCTTGTCCTGGCCATAATAGACGTTGATACAATGTTGGCAAAAATCAGATGCTACAGGGTAGACGACCAAACGGTACGGGGCGGTGGGTTGTGTGACAGAGACTAGCAGAGAACAGCTCGAACGACCACGGACGATGCACTCAGGTAGGTATCAATACGAGGCGAAAGTTCGTCATTATACCAAAACAATAAATCACCGAATTTCCAAGGCATGGACCTAAGTTAGATGGCCTTAATTCCGAAGCAGTCCAGCTAAGGCATTGTACACCGTCAATTCTCTCACCACGTAGATACCTCAATTTGGCTCGCCTAACTGTTTGTTTCATTTCAAATTCAATAATAATGAACTTTCCGGGTCACGTGTCCCGCTTAACTAACTTATGTTGTTTCTTGTTTCCTAACTAACTTTGGCGAGCGTATCCTAAGGGGCTCTGCAGACAGTCAGATGGGCACCAAATATACCTTACAAAAATGGAATAAATGAAGCATCACAGGACGGATAGATGGGTGTCCTTACCGGAAAGGAAGAGGATGTTTCGTTTCGCGTCGTGCACTACTGATGTTATCGCAGAGGCCTGTGTTCCATCATCTTCGAATACCTATTCCCAGTTGAGAGGGAGGTCTTTCAACAGTGGTTCACGTCTTACCTTTTCAATTTTCAACTTCTCCCCAAAGAACGCTTTCTCCCCGACATTTTTCGCGATCCGAAAGGCAGAAGAAGGTGCTACTTTGTTCAAATCCTGAAAAACGGTGAGGAAACGTAAACTGTAAGGGATCGCCGCCGCCCAGAGAGCTCCGTTTTCATCAATCGAGAGATTGTCCAAGAGGCGATCTGTGTTGGAGATCAGCCGGATCAGCAGCTCAAACAAACAACCACTTGCCCATAGGCAATTGCGTATCACGCACCTGTGGCAATGATGTCAGTCAAAACAAGAGAATGGTCGCTTTGCTCTTCAAGAACACGGATTTCGCCAAATTTGCTATTGGAAACGTAAACAGTGCCGTTATAGGCCCGGGCGATACCGTTACTTCCGTGCAGGCCAGCAATAGCGATCTTGCAGCCATCGTCTACGTGGCAGTACCCCACTGAGGTCCGTGACAAACCAAAGAATTCGAGGTACCTGGACTGGAAAAAGTAATGTGAGCGCCGGTATTGCCTCTTATATGGATCACTTACAAGACCGATTTTTACGCCATGATCATTGGTAAAGTAAAAGCTTCTCCCGTCCGAGGATCCTACCACGTCATTCGGGGTGTTGATTACGGCATGTGCGACGGTCCTCACATGAGTGAGCGTGCTTCCACCCACCACAGTTTTGAATATCTCTATGACTGAGTCTGCGCCGACCTTTTTTCCGGGACCCCGGACAGGCTTCCGATGATTGACCATGTAGACATAAAGCTCTGTTGAATTTGATGTGGAAGGGACAACATCCATGCCATGTGAAGAGTACCCTTGTGAAGTCGAGAAACCCTCGAAAGTGAAACGGGTAATAACACCTGTGACCGGGTCATATGCGGCTACGTAGTCGTCGAAAGCAATCTCGTCATCGTCCAATGCTCCTAAAGCTGGTAACCAGCGCTGGCGATTGGCCGGAGTGGAGCAAGCAAGATAGAGAAGGCCGCTAGGAGGGTGCAGCACGATCTCTGCGTAAAACAGGCAATGGGCTGAGACGCCGTACGTAGTCGGTAGCGGTAGTGACTCACTTTCACAAGCTTGCAGGGCCGCTACCTTTTTGCAGTTCTCATTTCCCACGGGTTCGATCACCCTCCATACTCCGTGCGCGGACAGGATGGCTTTCAAGGAGACTTGATAGTACACTGCGAACAATATTGCCAACAGGGCAGAGGACGTGAGAAACGTGCGGGCCATGGTCGTCGATCAGAAAAAAGCGGGGATTCAAGTTCAGGGGTCGCGGCGAGAAGCGAGAAGCGAGCAGCCTATGTAGTCGGCAATTCGGGCACGGTCACGCATGCACGGGGACGGGGAGATCTTCACATACGCCCGTGTCTTTAGGGGCCATCGGCGGACGATACATGCATGTTATACCCCCTCTACGTCCCCTGGTTTCCCCCATTATCTCCCACTGTCCTGTTAAAATCCGCAATCTGCAGGAGTCAACGAGCAGGCGATTGTTTCAGATTATATGCAATTTGTGTCCCTGCTGACTCAAGTTGGCGACTGGCGACTGGCAACGTGCGTGCATGCATGCATTACGAGGGGAAGGATGAGGATGAGGTAGTGCTTTCAACAACAAAACGAGACTTTTCAGGTGACATAATTGGATTTTTTTGGGAGTATTACAGTTAAAATCTCACGGTTGAACCACAACTAGTAATGTTTCTTTCCTGCAAGCTGAAGATGCGCACTGTGCTCATCGTACGGGAATTTCGACAAAGGAATCTCGCGCCAGAGGTCAGGGGTCAGGAAGGCATACGTCTTTGTGATCTGTCGAGTCGGAGTCATGAGAAAATATGAAGCATTATTAAGTTCGGGCACGTACGGCGGCAAATGTTGCCTTTAAGAAGTTGCCCATTGTTGCAGTCGAGCCCTTTGACTGTGTATAGCAATCGGCAACACCGGCCAACTGGAGAAGACGCTTTGAAGCGGGAGCTGCAACGATGCCCGTGCCACGTGGTGCCGGAATGAGACGACACATCACCGAGCCAACCTTCCCGCTGACTTTTGATGGTACAGTGTGTGGTGCACCGAGATTGGCACCCCAATAACCACGACGAACTGGGACCACAGAAAGTTTGGCAAGGATGATTGCACCACGGATAGCTGTTGCGACTTCCTTTGCACACTTGACGCCGAGGCCGACATGGCCATCAAAGTCACCGATAGCAACGAAAGCTTTGAAGCGTGTACGCTGGCCGGCGCGGGTCTGTTTCTGCACAGGCATGATTTTCATGACTTCGTCCTTGAGGTTGGGGAGGAAAAAGTCGACGATCTGGAATTCTTTTACTGGGAGAGAGAAAAGATAGATTTCTTCCATCGATTTGATCTTGCCATCCTTCACAAGACGACCAAGCTTGGTGACGGGAACCCTTGAATAAACATTATGAGTTCGAATGTTGCGAGGACCTACAACCAAGGACGCACCACTCCTTCTCTTCGTCTTTGCGGCTGCCACGACGGCCTCGTCCACGACCGCGACCGCGATCACCGCCGCGTCCACGTCCAAAGCCGCCACGACCACGTCCAGAATCAGCCATTTATAATAAGGTAACGGGGTACTGAACTGGAGGTTAGTAAGACGACCGCCTCGCAGGGTGAGCGAATAGAAATAGAGTGAGAAACGCTATCTGGGAGATCACCAACACATCCACCGATACGCAGGCCTCAACTCGTTGAAATTTCGATGAATACATGGTCATAGCCCTTTCCTTGACACGGTGGACCGGAAAGAAAGGAATGCAGTACTCACGTTCAGTAGTTTCTACGATGATGAGCTCGTCGGTCGATTAGCCGGGCGAGCCAGCCACTTTCACTTTCACTTTCACTTGCCCCTGGCCACATTACGTACTGCGTGACAGATAGCGTGACAGGCAGGACCCCAGCCACTGTCACCGAGCCAACAGAAAAAGTCAGTTTTAAGAGAGTTTTGAGTCGACTTGGTGAACAGAAGTCAGAACGAGCCCCTGTTCTCTCAGTACGACTCGTGGGTTCAGCGCGGAGGCCAGGTGTTCTGGATGGCTGTGTGATGCATGTTTCCGACTGAGGGGAGTACGCGGAGATGTGATATATAACGCCCAGCTGACCCGTTCCTGACTTACACATCCTTGCCTCCGACCACCGCACCATCGATCCACTCAGCAACCCTTCCACCCACACACCGTGCGCAATCACCCAGCCTTGCCTAGCCCTATAACACTCCCATCTAATAGCCTTCTTCCTTCAGAACTCAAATCGTGTCTATCCTACTGTCCGGATCAAGTTGGCACCTCATGGCGAATTCCACATATTTGAATTTAAACAAACCGATATCTAGTCCTTGCCCCACGTTAGTCTTGTGTCTAGTCTAGTATCGGTTTCGAATTACTGACTTGTCTCCTTTCCCCTCATTATAGCAACGGTTGTCAAACCGTTGGAGATGGGGCTTTCTATGTCGATGTCGCACCTAATGTGCTAGCGGTTTGCCACATCCAGGGCGCAGATGACATGTATTATTATAGTACTACGTTCTCTGGAGGACCAGGGGTATGCCCTCCCCACTTCTCTACTCCACGTGTAAGCACTTATTCGTTTTACAGTGGCGGTTTTGACGTCCCCAAGTCAAAATGCCCTCCCGATAGAGGGTCGTCGGACTGTGTGACAGGCAGTCCGGCGTTGAACCACGCCACAACCTACAATGACCCTTTGGATTCTTCTTTGGCGAATTCCGAAGATTCTCGGTACAATCCCCTTCAAGACATAGTCTACCCACCTACACCTCCGACCTCCGCTGCAGATGCCGTACCATTCTCACTTACCTCAACGCGACCGCAACCCATCTGCGGCGACACCAGGGACAAGGATTTTTCACATGGTCTCGCCACGCCACCCTTGACTCCAGATGACTCGATTGAGGATGTGTCCATTAAATCAAACGACGACGCGCTTGAATTACTGTCGGTTCTGTTCCCGAACCATGCAATGACCGCTTTGCCATATGCGAAGAGTGTATCCATCTCGTCTCCAGAGGTGGGTACATCCTTTGACGGCGTAGTGCTTGAGCTGCCAGGCAAGCCCAAGACCTTTTACGTTGATGGCAAGAGTGCTGAGCTAGTCAACGTGCGCGAAAGGTAAGCAACCTTTTGGCCATGTTGGCCCGTATCCTCATTGTTTCCTAGTATCGTTGCGCTCTTGGATCTCGCAGATGAGCACCTTCAATGTTCTGCACTTGTAATTGCCCTCGAGAAGTCGTCCCCCGCGCTCAGTGGTCTGCTACATGCCCTCATGTACGTTGGAGGCACTGTGGTTACAAAACCCGATTTTCCTGTTCACCCTGCTTATGTCCTTGTTGGTTTGGAGATTTAGTAATGCGTGGATTGTCCGGCCGACCTGTTCGGTAATCTTTTGGTAGGAAGATTATGTACCTTTTTTTCTTCTTTGTAGTCCCTCTCTTCACTCTGCCGAGTGATGCATTCTCGATTTCTCTCTATCTCTTTTTCTTCGACACAATATCACCGAATTATCGATTCGTATGAACGTTTAGAAAGACACTTCCATGAACCTAGGCTGCTACTTATTACGACATTTGACTCGACTCAAAATCAGCCGCGTACGTGTAATCGTGCGATGCTGTTACTCTCAAAAACATCAGGCTTCCTTGCGTACGTATACGTATAAGAACGCGCAGATGAACTTCACAAGACTGAACGAATTCAGTTCGTATGTACTGTATAGGTATCGCGAAATCAGGTTGGAGGTTTTACTGCAGTATCCCCATAATGCCATAAAATGTCGACGTCCTCTGGATTTCCACGGCTAGGATAACGTAACCGCTCTCGAAACCGTTTAAGCACCTGGTCGAATGAAGACAGGGCTAGTTGCACTAGCGACGTGAGATATGTTTACAGATACCCGGCTCCTCTACATCCGTGGTCGACGTAGGCCCACGTTAACACCAAAACACACCGCTCAATCATGAACAACCTGCACAATGCGGTAGGCCCGATCGACCACCGCCGGTCTGTAAGTCGTCGCAAATGTCCCATAACGTCGCGTGCGATTGAGGGGCATTCTCAACCTGGCTAGAGAACAGAAGTTGAGTAGCACATAAATTGAGGTTAGAGAGGAGTTTTCTGAATCTCTAGGCTCAGTCACCTTGGAGATAGCATACCTGCTTTATGGGTCGATTCCTGGACGGTGCTCCAGCTTGAAGTCGTAGTCCACCATCTCTTGCATCCACCTGGCTTGTCGTCGGTTCAGGTTTTTAATGGCGGTCATGGCTGTACAGATGGTAGGCCCGCTTTGAGTATACGATGGGTAGTGAAGCTGTGAGAGGTAGTGGCACATTGAACACCACATTTCTTGAGGGAAACGAAATACCGATTCAGTTCTCCATGAGACCACAGAATCCTCAGTCAGGTTCTTCTGAGGACACAGAAGGATGATTAGAACCGGGTGGTTTGCAATTAGTGAAAAGGTCCGGTAGGTGTCTCGATCGGATATTGGATAGGGCACAGCGGGAATGACGGCATTGCTCGGACTCGTAAGAGCTTACCGGGATCCTCAAGTCAGTCTCCGCGAGCAGTAGGCATTCCATGATCCCTGAAAGCACCGGCCAAGACAGGTTGGATCAACTCATGCGGAATACGCGGGTGCAAGACATGGCCAATATAGCCTGTAGTGAGAAAGGTAGCTTAATCGTGGCGGAGAAGACGACAGTGATCTTCTTAAACGGAGAACGGTCATCTTTCTATTCTGCACTTAGCTGAGAGAACGGGAATGCAGTCCCTTATATTTTCAAATCCTTGGGTCACTCACTAGCAAGTTTCCCTACTCGTCGATGGCGTACTAGATATGTCAGAGGACCAAGGTGACTGGAGTTGCGCCAACAACGCTACCGAGTACTCACCCCTCCGGTGATCACTCATCAAAGAAATAGGTCGTCGATCCCCGTACGCGCCGGCTCAACCGTCTCTTTTACGATGGTCACCAGCGCCTACACCTTATTCGTTTGTGCGCAGCAGACCCGTCTGCAATTATGCACAGTAAAGTTGTCAGTGTGAGCAAGTTTGCCGTGACCGACTTCTGCTTTAACTAAATGGCCGTGCATCGAGCAACCCGGAACGTAGGAGCTATGAGCAATAGCCCCCTTAGCTTCGCGAGGGCTTTTGCTGAGGCCGTGCCAATGAGTGGCAGAATCTACCGGACATGGATGATACGGACGTCCTGAAGGGCCAGCAGCTACCTGTCTTTGCCACGGAGCGCAGTCAGAGTTATCGGACTATACTGAAATCGCGAACGCCGCTCATCGCGTTCAGGAGTGGAGTGTCGGAAACAACGGTCTGTGGTGTGTAAGGTACCCAACCACCCCCACTGGTCCCCCAGACAATGAGAACACGTACCAGTCAAGCAAAAAATCCCTTAAGCGCCTTGATATCCATCCACACCCCTTCCTCAATCGGCATTGAAAACGCATGGTCGTTGTCCAGCAAGCCGATACCAATGCGTACACTTTAGTGGTTAGGTAACCCGTCGAGTGGATCACGGATCACTACTTGTAGCAACTGTTGAAAGAGTGTTCAGCCGCCCAGACACGACCATGCGTGCGACAAAGCCCGGCCCCTGCTGTTTGATGAATGCAGGTAGAAGTAGAAGAGTTGATTGTAGTGCGGTGCCTGAGTCGCGGTTCAACCATCAAGCCATCAAGGCGGCTCAGATGGCTGGGAGCTGGCTCCGTAAAGCGGAGAGGAGAGTTTCCTTGTAAGGCTGCAGAAGAGGCTGATCTATGTTCATCTCGTCTCTTCTTCCCGCCTTTGTATGCGGCTGGCTGTGTGCGTGCACAAATACCATTTTGGTACAAGCCTTAGTGGGTCAATCTTGTGCCTCGAAGCCTTCTAGAAGCCGTTGTCAAGGCGTAAGGTGTGAAGGATATGTTATCAATGTGGTCGATGTTCTTCCTGGACAATGACGGCTCCTGTGGTCTCAAATCGAGTATGCACACACTCGGTAGAAGTTCGCAGCTCATCGTAAAAATCGTCTACATATACAGATGCAGACGCGTTGCCGATGAATGGCTTCATGCACTCGTATCTCTGCGCTGATAAACGGGACGGCCGTCGAGTTGACCACCTCCTTATATGCCACATTGTTTTGGATAAGAGTACTTGCGTAATTAGAAATTAAATGAAAGATTATCTCATAAAATTCCACATGCCTGGAAAAGGCAATTAGCAGGAAAGACATTTCTGATACAATACCCATATAATTTTAAGTTATTTAAAGTGGGTATAAATTGACCCATAAACAGACCCTCTTACGAGGCCAGGAATTGATAAATTGAATGGCACGTCGGCACCAAAGTATTAGCTGAGCAAGCTGACTTACATTGCTGGCGTGTTTGTGGGCATCGATCCAGGGTTCAAACAAGCACAACACTCGGTCGTTCTCACCCTCACAGCACAATCTTCCTAAGTGCATCTGTACAACTTAGAATTCCCTTGCGCAAAGACACTACCAGATGATTTCGAATTTGTATGCGAAAGGTCCCTCACATGCCGAGTACTTGCTATTGACCAGATCACAGACCAGACACTCACAACTCTGGAAAAGGGTAAATCGATCCCTTTCATCTCATTACGATTTTTTTTTCAGACAACATATCTGTCTTTGCACAGCGCGCAGGCCGGCATAGTACAACGAAGCTTGCTCCGCATCAAGATCACTGGTGCGATCCCATGATATTTGTTCCTCCGATAAGCGCTGAACCTCTTGCTTCTGCCAGTCCACCGAGCAGACGATCTCCCCCGCCTCGAGACCCTCGGGAGGAAGAGACTATTCTATGCTACTGTGACCGACGGGTCGATAACAAAGCAGACAAAGTCTGTACGGAGCATGGAACAGCGTGTGGAATGGAATGAGACCCTCACTGCATTGTGGGAATATCTACTTTTTTTATGTCTATATACAACTGAAACTCGTGCAGTGTTGTCCAACCATCCTCACGTATTACTGTATCTGTTTATGCAAAGCGAACCATGCGAAAAGACCTTCTTGTTGGAAGGCAGGAAATAGCATGTGAACCCCAACACGGTCCGTCTTTTTCTTGGAATTCTGACCCATGCATCTGGCTGAACGTCCTACATGATAGACATTGCTATCTCTTTAACTCATAATGATGAGCACGGGCATTTAGCGCACCCGATCATCGTCTTCTTGTCGATCGCTGCGTCGGCAAACACGAGCCCCTCCCCGAACGCGGCCTTCAATTATCCGAGCCCTGATCTAGGCAATCCTGCTGCTGAAGGAATCGCTGCGTACCCTGCAGCTCAAGAAGGCGTAGAATCCACACGACCTACGGCAGCTATTGCCTCTACTTCTCCCTCATCCTGGATAGGCGAGCTTCCTGGCGGGAGTGGTACTCATATACGACCAGTGGCGGACAGCGAGACAGGGATGTCCCGTACCGCGGTATCTATTGATGCCATGAAAACATGGAAAGGTGCCCTTGACATTATCAAACAAGTGATGGACACCCTTGGCCCGATTGCACAAGTATGTCACCATCGTTTTGTCCTTTTTTTTCATTTCGCCAAGTTTTGCTCTTCAGCTCCACCCACTCGCGAGCCAGGCATGGTCCGTACTCTCAATGATCCCCGCGGTGCGTCTCCTCGTCTTGCAAAGGATATGGGTAATTTTTACATGGCTTCCAGCCTTTGATGCGGCAAGTTCAGCGCGACGACAACGTGCGAATCTTATTCGAGGCCATATGTGATGCGTTTGATTTCGCACAAGAAGCAAACGCGTTGAAGAATATCCAACCAGAGTCTAGACAAGCAAAAATCCTTGAGGTCATGCTACTCCTCGTCTCTGAATGTCGCGACTTCATAGAATCGTATGCAAAGGACGTGGGATTCGGTATGTCGTCTTTGCGCCTTTCGCTGATGGTTATAAACACGTGGTTTCCAGGGAAGCGGACGTTGAAGAACTTTTTCGCTGGCAAAATCGACGAACAAGTTGAAGGCTACCGCACAAGCCTTATCCGACTCCGAGACAATTTCCTCGCACACGCCGCCGTTGCTACCGAGATTACTGCGCTACAAATAGAGTTGGATGGTGTCATCCGAGAAATCCCTTATAAAGGAGGCTGGCGATTCGGCGACGAGAAGCGTTGTCTACCAGGAACGCGCCAAGACTTCTTGCGCCACGTCGTCAAGTGGGTCAACAACCCGGATTCCGGGCGTGCCCTCGTTCTCTTCGGCCAAGCGGGCACCGGCAAGTCCTCGATAGCCCACGAAATCGCACGTCGCTTCGACAATGAGTGTCTCGGCAGTTATTTCGCCTTTCTTCGGGAGGAGGGATCGAAACGCGATGCCTACCAGCTTTTCACGACACTCGCTCGTGATCTCTCTGATCGGTATCCTTCCTTCAAAGTTGCCCTTGGGAGGGCTGTCAAGGACAATTCGTCTCTTCGCAGTACTCGCGACTATCTTACACTTTTTCGATCGCTCCTTCTTACACCACTCGAGGATTTGCAACACGTTCATCCAATTCTGATCGTTGTCGATGCTTTGGACGAGAGTGGAGACACGAGTGAAAGATTTGGACTACATGCATTTCTCGCTCAGCACCTCTCCGAACTCCCATCGAATTTCCGTATCCTCATCACTTCACGGCTGGAATATGGTATTGAGTCTGCGTTTGCGAAAGCATCATCTGTCGAGATCATTCGTATGGATGATCGTGAACTGGCCGTCAAAACGGAACAAGACATTCGAGCTTACCTTCAGACCGAGCTCCCTTTGGACGTGTTCGAAGAGCACGGTGTCAAGTTAGCGATGAAGGCAGAGGGCTTGTTTCAATGGGCGGCGGTTGCATCTGGATTCATCAATAGCCCTCCCGAGTCTTTCGGTTTCAGCAAGAAAAGGTGCATACAGCACCTGTTGGGACTTTCTTCAGAACGCACAGGTCAAGATCCGCTAGACGCGCTATACGAACAAGTTCTCAAAGGGTACTTTACACACTCGGAAACGCAGCGCCTTTTCCGATCTGTGATGGGTCATCTTTTTGCTGCGATTGAACCCCTTTCCCTCGTTTCTTTGGCTGCTCTGCGGCGGCATGCCCCCATCGATTACCCAGATGATTTTGACTCCGTCGTTGAAATGCTCCGTCGCCTCAGTTCGTTGCTGAGTAACGTTACTTCAACGGATCACACCCTTCCCATTGTCCCACTCCATACATCATTTCGTGACTTCCTGACCAATAAGAAGAACGACGTCTTTTATGTCAATCTTGGCGACGCGCACCGTCAGTTGGCCGGTTCCTCTCTTGCTTTAATGCTCAACGGGCTCAAATTCAACATCTGCAAACTCAAGTCGTCACATGTTGCCAACAGCGATGTCCAAATAATTGAAACGCGAATTGCGGAGCATATTCCATCTGCCCTATCATATGCCTGTATTTTCTGGGACGATCACCTGGAACACCTCGCTTTCGAGCACGATATCTTCACGAAACTCCAATCGTTTTTCGAGACAAAGTTTCTGTTTTGGCTGGAAGTCCTTAGCATCAAGAACAGCGTGAGCCTTGCTTCACCAGCATTGTCAACTGCGAAGACGTGGCTGCGGTTTGAACAGCAGAAGGTTCGTGATGTCGTATGATTCATTATGACATGTCCTGTTCCTGACCTACGCACAAAACCCCAACAGCGTTCCCAAAGCGAGTTGAAGAACTTGCTGGCATTCGTCGATGATGCGTTCGCGTTCGTGCGGTATTTTGGGATGGCCATAGCTAGGAGTGCTCCGCACATCTACCTCTCTGCTCTGCCATTCGCACCTACTTCTTCGCACGTGGCGAAGCATTACCTTCACTTATTTCCTCGAACGTTATCCCTAGAACGCGGCAAATTGTCTCATTGGCCAGCATTGGAGATGTCCATTCCGGCACATGAAGATACAGTCTGGTCTGCCGGTTTCTCGCCAGACGGACAGTGCATCGTGTCCGCCTCAGGCGATTACACGATTCGGTTATGGAATGCTACAACGGGAGAGCTTGCAGCGGGCCCATTTACTGGACACAAAGATCAGGTGAACTCTGTTGCATTCTCGCCTAACGGACTGCGCATCGTGTCAGGTTCGGACGACCGCACGATTCGTATTTGGAATGCCACAACGGGGGAGGTCACAGCAGGCCCATTTACCGGACACACCGGCATAGTGATGTCTGTTGCGTTCTCACCGGATGGGCGGCATGTTGCGTCAGCCTCCTTCGATCGCACTATTCGTGTATGGGATGCGACAACGGGAGAGGTCACAGTGGGCCCAATTACCGGTCACACCAAGGAGATCTATTCCATTGCATTCTCACCAGACGGGCAGCGCATTGTGTCGGCCTCGTTTGATAGCACGATTCGGATATGGAATGCCACGACCGGAGAGGTCACAGCAAGCCCACTCACTGGACACACCAAGGATGTGAACTCCGTTGCATTCTCGCCGGATGGGCAGCGCATCGCGTCAGCCTCGGACGATTGCACGCTTCGGGTCTGGAATGCCATTTCAGGAGAGATGGTAGCGGGCCCATTTACCGGTCACACCGAAAAGGTGTTCTCTGTCGCATTCTCACCAGATGGGCAGCATCTCGTATCGGCCTCAAAGGATGCCACGATTCGGGTGTGGAATGCTACAACAGGGGACGTTGCAACGGGGCTGCTTTCCGGACACACGGACTCGGTGTATTCTGTCTCATTCTCTCCGGATGGGCAGCGCATCGTGTCGGCCTCAGCTGATCGTACGATTCGGGTTTGGAATGCGACAGTGGGAGTAGTCGCTTCAGGCTCATTTGTCGGACACACAAGTAATGTGTTATCTGTCGCATTCTCGCCAGATGGTCAACGCATAGTGTCAGCTTCGTTTGATCATACGATTCTAGTATGGAATGCCACAACGGGAGAGGTCGCAGGGGGGCCGTTTATCGGACACACTGACGCGGTGAACATTGTCGCATTCTCGCCAGATGGGCAACACATCGTGTCAGGCTCGGTCGATTGCACGATTAGGGTATGGGATGCGACAACGGGAGAAGTTTCAGCGGGCCCATTTACCGGACACACTGACCGGGTGAACTCTGTTGCATTCTCGCCAGACGGAAAACACATCGTGTCAGCCTCGGACGATCGTACGATTCGAGTCTGGAATGTCACGATGGGAGAAACAGCGGGAAGCCCATTTACCGGACACACCAATAATGTGCCCTCTGTTGCATTCTCACCGGACGGACAGCGCATCGTGTCAGCGTCAGCCGATCGCACGATTCGGGTCTGGGATGCGACAACGGGAGAGGTCACAGCAGGCCCATTTACTGGACACACCAACTGGGTGTACTTTGCCGCGTTCTCGCCGGACGGGCAACGCATCGCGTCAGCCTCATACGACTGCACGATTCGGGTCTGGGATGCCACAACGGGAGAGGTCTTGGCGGGTCCATTGACTGGACACACGGACTGGGTGTACGCTGTCGTGTTCTCACCGGACGGGCAGCACATTGTGTCGGTCTCGAAAGACCGTACGATTCGCGTATGGAATGCCATAACAGGAGAGGTTGCTGCTGGTCCATTTGCTGGACATAGCGATGAGGTGTTTTCTGTTGCATTCTCACCAGATGGGCAGCGCATCGTATCGGCTTCGCGCGATTGCACAATCCGTGTGTCCAATTTCACGACAGAAGATTCGGGGGAGACACTCATTACGGACAAGTCCTTGATCACTAGTGAGGGTTGGATATGTGGAGAAGAGGGGGAACTCATTCTATGGATTCCCCAAGTTCACCGGGCGTCGCTTTATAGACCTAACACAGTCTGGGTTGCAAGTGGACACCCAACTCAACTCGATCTGTCAAAGTTTGTGCACGGGACAGATTGGATTACGTGTTCTAATATTACATAATTAACATTATATGTTGTATGTTATGTAAGGTGCTTTGCACACACTTTCATTAATGGGTCATCTAGGCGTCTTCATTCGTGGTCTGCTCAAAATTTTTGGCGTCTCTCAAGAGACACAGGAGTCAGCAGGCTACCCAACCCCTCAGCAGCAGCAGCAGCACCCTGGGAAACCCCCGCAGCACCGTCCTGACTCAGCTTATGTACCGCATGTGCCACAGCAACAACATGGCCGTCATCAAGCTCGTCCACACAAGGTGCACCACACCCATGGACATGTACAAGGGCAAGGGCAAGGAACGCCGCAACAACATAAGCCTGTGCCCTCCTCATCTGCACCCCAGGATCAATCGACGTCGCCACCACAGTCACTGCAACATCCCACTACCCCGCATCCGACATACGGTCGAGTTGTGCGCAGCCCGTTTATTCCCTCTCTCTCCATGGGTGTCACTGGGGGAAATGATAGGCTGACTTGGAGCGCGCATCATCGCAGGACCAGAACGCCGCCAACCAGCAGAACGAGTACTACCTGTCTCTGCGCGAGCGTGCGAACAGAGAGGGTGAGGCGATGGCACGCGCTTTCGAGCAGAGCCATGCGGCATATGAGCGGAAAGAAGGTGCCGCTGCCAAGGAACTCTCGAACGAGGGAAAGGCGCACCAGAGGGAGATGGAGCGGTTGAACGCGGAAGCGAGCACATGGATATTCCGCGGTGAGCTGCGATGCTCCTTTCTTCCCCCCCCCCCCTTTTTTTTTTTTGCGGGCGGACCGTGAGTTCATATCGCGCGTTCATATTCTGCAGAGAACAATTTGGTGAGCATCGATATTGTGGTACATAGAGACGACAGCCCTCTGAACGGCACATCGGGCAATGTGTTCAGGACAGCATGCCTGGGGAGGTTGATTTACATGGACTCTACGTCAAGGAGGCCATCGCATACACCGACAAGAGTATTTCCGAGGCTCGGGCAAGAGGTGACAAGGCGCTACGCCTCATCGTAGGTTCGTACAGCCCTACGTGTTGGAGGCATGTAATTATTTAAGTTGCATTATAGGAAAAGGCATCCACTCTCCAAATCATGCCACAAAACTCAAGCCAGCCATCGAAGAGCTCATGCAGAAGTAAGCCCGGCAGTTACCTCACGTATCTATTCTCTACTCACTCTCACCCAGGCATAACCTTGCTGCTGCGATCGACCCTCATAATTCAGGCGTCCTGATCATACAATTAGAAGGCGGCACAGCTGTCGAACAGGCGAGAGGCTGTGGTGGAGTGATTCTGGGTGCAGATGATATCTTGCGGAGGCTGGGCAAACAGGATGAAGGCTGCATTATCATGTAGATAATGCTTCATAGCACACCATCTGTCATTCCGCAGAATCGGTCCGTGCCCTGCCGGTTATCTGAATTACTACAGGCGTCGACAGAAATTACACGTATCAGCCTCGGGTACGTTCTGCTGTTTTATATACAAGCAGAGATGGCCTGTTCCGTAATGAGTGATTCACTAGGTTCATAGGCTCAGTCCACAAGAGCACCTATGGCGTCCTGTGGGGGTAAAGGTGGTGGGTAGCCTTTCAACGGTTCTCTAGTTACGGCGTTGCGCACCACGCCGGTTGAGCCAGTCATGACGACAGGCAGGTGTAGACTAAACACGTACGCTCTCTTCTCCCATACATTTTCGCTGCTAGACCCTAGCCTTCGTCTTGCCCACCACTCTGCACGGTGTCGTATCCAGGCGTTGCGTCTTTGCTCTGGGTGCAACCCTTTGGTGCTCATGCAGAACTTGAATTCGTTCCATTTCGACGAGCAGTGCGCCATCTCGCCGAAGCGATATATCGACTTGAGCTGAGTACCTAGAACTTTTTTTTTTCGCTTGTGGGCAGAGGGATACGAGGAGGGGAGGAGAAAAACGCACTGTTACATCTGAGGAAGTCATCGAATGCGGTCGTGCAGCCGGGGATGTCCTCGGGCGTTGGATGTAATTGACGGAGACGAGCCTCTTCTTGGGAAACTATGCTTTTGAACGTGGTGGTATCTGTGATTGCAGCGTCCTCCATTGTTTCTTCCTTCCCCCGACTTTTGGGTGTTGTTAGCTAAGACCGGCTTACACGGCCCGCGAGCAATTGTCCGCTGTCCGCTCTGTCCGCTTGCTATCTATCCGCACTCGCACGAATGCGTCGAGGCATCAGATGATACGATTTGTTACATTCGATGCTCTGCACACCCTTATCGCACTGCGAAAACCCGTCTGTGTTCAGTATTCTGAGGTGTTCAGTCCTTATCTTGGCACCCTCCCGCCGGACGCCCTCGCGCGCTCTTTCAAGCTCGGTGTGTTATTCTCCTATTCCTCTCTCCGTGGCAACTTGATTAATATCACGTCAGCACTGCGGCAGCTGCAGGTAGAGAAGCCATCGTATCGCGCGGGCGCGACAAAGTGGTGGAGTGATGTTATTTCCCGCACTGCTATTGGCGCTGGTGCCGACACGCACGCGGTTGAGGAACATCTTGACAAGATCGTGCCAAGCCTCATGAAACGGTTTCGCTCTGGTGAGGGGTATTGTCTTTTTGACGACACACTCCCGACGCGTGCGTCTTTCCCTCTCTGTCTGCGTAAGCGATAGCACTCATGCGAGATGTGACATGGATGACAGTCCGTGCACTCCGTGCGATGGGCGTGCGGACGGGTCTTATCACCAACGCAGATACGCGAATCAGTGCGTTGCTGTATCATCGTGTAACACGACTGTATGTTTACAACCTGCGTAGCGGATGTCCTGCTGGACCTCGGCATAGCAGAATACCTCTCGCCTGTGCTCACAAGTGAAACGGAGCGCGTGGAAAAGCCGGCAATATCCATCTTCCTAGCCGCATGTTCACGTGGACGTGCCACTCCTTCAGAGACCGTGCATGTGGGAGATGATTTTCGAGAGTAAGTCGTGTCGCGGGTTTGCTTTGTTTTTCGCGCTTTATGGAACGCCTCAACAGCGATTACCTCGGAGCGGACAATGCAGGGCTTCACGCATTGCTCTTACGGAGAATTGAGTCCGATGGGGAGGACGAACGGAAAGGGGCGGAGTTGGATTTCAGGGCTATAAAACGTCTGCATGAAGTCAAGGACTTGTATAGCGTGGTTGCATGGGTTGAGAGGCATAATGCGACGCATCGAGAATAACGTGAACTCTGGTAGCAAAGCGCGTTCTATAGATTCAACACGGTAGCCGGATGTACACTATGTGGGTGTACTGTATATGAACGCAAGCGCCTCGACATCTCGTGGCCTGCTGGTCATGGGACATTGGATACATCTCGGGCAGGGATGATGGTTTTTGGGTGCTTCCATGCAACGTCTTCAATGCGTTCTCCCATCTTCAATACCGTTGCGCGGATCACGCGCGGGTCCTTACGCAGAAGCTTGCTTAGACTTTTCTGTTTATCTGGTGAAGCGTCAAAATGCATCGTCCAGTAACTGACGGAAAACACTTTAGAGAGCGAGCTACGAAAAGAAAAATAAGCCTAGCTCACTCTCCGTGTTCATGGTTGGTTCCATGGGAGCGCATGCGCTGAGGGAGTGTCTCACTGCCCCAATACTGAATCCCGCGGACAACACCGCCGCTGTTGAGGATATGCATGGCGGCCAGACGAACCAGGCCTTTAATTTGTCGCTAAAACGCGCATTAGATAGAAACAAGATTCAAAGGCCTCTGGACGTACGTATTCAGGATTATGCGCAGCGATGCATAAGATCTGATAGAATGGCATGTTATGGGACGGACACGGACAAGAGTACGGAGAACAGACTGTCCACGTGTAGCGGCGGGCCGGGCGGTGCGGGTCTACTTGGGCTTGGACACATTCAGTCTGGTGCGTGTGCACATCACTTTGCTGAATATTCCATCAACTCTTACCGGCCCACAATATAAAATGTCGATGAAAGCTGTGAGCTATATTTTTCTTCTAAAAGTATATGACCCCAGGTCTCATGACAATCGTCATCTTCTCCCCAACAGATCGTAAAAAGTTGGTCATAAATGGATCATCTGCCAGCACATCTACAACCAATCTTCTTTGTTTTTCAGGCGTTATTTCTGGAGACTCTCTTGTACTTCGTGGTCGTCTGGGTCCCCAGGGGCAGCCGCCCAAGGAAAGGTGAGCTCTTCAAAGTCACGTTGTCTATCCGCCTTACCAGTCTCGTAGGATTCTATATCTCGCGGACGTCTCGTCACCCAGGATAGGGAACGCATCGAGGGAAGACGAAGTAAGGCTTTTTTGCCCCACCATGTATCGCTGGCTCATCATTGTCATTTGCAAAGCCGTGGGCATATGAGGCACGCGACTTCTTACGCTCTCTCGCGGTCGGCAAGGAAATCGCATTTACGTCCTCACATCAACTTCCCCCAGGAGAGGGGGATATACCCCGTGATCTTGGCAATGGCGAGGTCAACGGTGTTGACATCACGAATGAATTGCTATTGAATGGCTGGGCTAAAGTGAAAGATCTCAAACGCGAACCGACTGAGGATGACCTCCGACGAAAAGGCCTCGAATCTGATGCCAAATCTGCTGGTCGTGGTCAGTGGAATCCTCACGGGCCCAAAGTAGGCCCTTCCGTTCTCCGTCTTGCGTTCGTAGTCATCATCATCTTTCTTCAGGCACGTCAGGTCATCCACAACATGCCCTTGGACTCACAGGGATTCATTAATGAATGGAAAGGGAAGCAAATAGATGGTACGAAAGCCGATCTTCTATGTCCCTATCTAAATGAGACATGCCCACTTACTAGCTATCGTGGAGTCCGTTCGGGATGGGACGACGCTCCGGGTCCGCCTTTTGATGCCCGATGGCGAACACCAAATTGTCAATGTCACCCTTGCAGGGGCACGCAGTCCGCGTGTAGCATCGAAACAAGGGGAATCTTCCGAGCCGTGGGGAGAGGAAGTCAGTCCTTGCCTGGGCCTTCAAAGTATACCACGTGGGCGCTAATTTCCTTCTCCCAAAATTATGCAGGCGAAGTATTTCACTGAATCGCGATTACTTCAACGTGCTGTGAAAGTTCAACTCCTCTCGCTCCCCACTGTGACCGCGACGCCATTCCAAACTAACGGTAGCAGCGCACCAGTGCCTGCGAGCATATTCATTGCCACCGGTTGGTTACTCCAGTCGATTCACGATTTCCATCCCCCAGGCTTACATAGACTACCTCCCTAGTTCTCCATCCTGTAGGCAATATCGCCGAGTTCCTTCTGGCTGCCGGCCTTGCTCATCTCGTGGAATGGCACTCGGGAATGTTAGCGCCCTATGGTGGTTCAGAGAGGCTACGTACCGCAGACCGCGCTGCTAAGGAGAAACGACTTTGTTTACATGCAAACATGCCGACATCATCATCCATCAGCAGGTCAGCATCGGGAACAGCTAATGGCACGAACCGGGCGTTCGAGGGAATTGTCATACGCGTCTGGTCGGGTGACCAGATTTCAATTGCAACAAAGGATGGCAAAGAGCGGAGAGTACAACTGAGCTCGACGCGCGGACCCAAGTACGCCCGAAGCACGCTTTTGAGGTTGCACGCTGATTGCTCGTTGGACAGGCTGTCAGATCCAAAGCAGGCGTATTATGCCCAAGAGGCCCGTGAATTCCTCCGGAAAAAGTTGATTGGCAAGCTTGTCAGGGTCCATGTTGATTTCGTTCGGCCTCGCGAGGGCGAGTATGAGGAGCGCGAATCTGTGACTGTTCGTGTTGGAAACCAAAATACGTGAGTTTCGCGAAGATTTGGCTTTGTTGATTATGCTCTGACGCGTTTGACAGCAACATCGCCGAGCAACTTATCGAAAAGGGGCTTGCCAGTGTGGTGAGACACAAACGCGATGACGAGGACCGTTCACCAGATTATGACAAGCTTATGGCTGCAGAGCAAACGTTCGTGTAACGATTGTGCGCTGCGCTTTGAGGAAGTCACTTACCTCTTCTCCCAGCGCTGCGGCGGAGGGACGGGGAATTCATTCCGGAAAGGAGCAACCGGCGCCGAAACCGCCTTTAAATCTATCGGAGGCCAGTAACCGCGCCGCTCAATTCCTGAATGGCTTCAAACGATTAGGTAGAATTCCGGCTGTCGTTGATTATGTTGCTGCTGGTTCACGGTTCAAGTAAGCCTTCCCCCCGATATTTTGGGTCCCGCCGACTTTGAACGACCATTGCTCGTAGGATTTTCCTTCCCAAAGACAATCAAGTACTTACACTCGTACTTGGCGGTAAAGCTACTCTCTTTGGAGCTTTTCCATTTCTTCCGCTAACCATCAGATAGGAATCCGTGCTCCCAGAACCGCGCGTAATGCATCCGAAAAAAGCGAACCCTATGGTACTGAGGCTGCCGAGTTCGCAACACGACGATACATGCAACGTGATGTGGAAATTGAGATCGAGACAACCGACAAGTCCGGCGGGTTCATTGGCGCTCTGTATCTCAACAAGAACGAAAACGCTGCCGTCACCCTGGTGTCTGAGGGGCTTGCCACTGTACACTCATTCTCTGCAGATTCGCTTCAATGGGCGAAGCAGCTATATGACGCCGAGGTAGGTCGCCAAGTGATCCTCCAGGATGAACAATTCTTGACATCATGTATAGGAAGAGGCGAAGAAAGCCCGGCGAAATGTATGGACATATTCTCAATCTTATCGTTTGTCGCGTGTTGACGTAGAGCAGATTTGGTCTGACTATGATGAAGTTGCCACGAAGCAAGCCGAAGCCGAAGCAGAGGAAGACAACGGCGCTCGGAAAGCGGAATACATAGACGTCATCATCAGCGACGTCCGGACAAAGAACGGATTTAGCTTCTCGGTACAGATCCTTAACACGGAAGGTAGTTTATTAGCTACTTGTTTTGCTATATTTTACCCCATTCTCATAGGGATTGCGTCACTCGCTCAACTTATGCGTGACTTTTCTACTCACCACAAAGGCACCGCACCTCCATCGGGCTTTGTACCTAAAGCTGGCGATCTCGTCGCGGCAAAATTCTCTGATGGCGCGTGGTACCGCGCAAAGATTCGTCGCGCATCGCCCGTCAAGCGCGAGGCTGAAGTCACCTTCATCGACTATGGTAACCAAGATACCATCGGTTTCAGGGACATCCGACCTCTCGACCCCAAATTCCGCACGCTGCCAGGGCAGGCGCATGATGCGCGTCTCAGGTGCGCAGTTTAGATTAGCGTTTTGATGCGGAAGAAAGACATTTACGATCATTGATCGTTCAGCTTTGTAAAACTTGTTGGCGAGGACAGTGAGTATCGCCAAGACGCAGTTGACCGATTCCGCCATTTGTGTGATGGACGCAAGCTCGTTGCCAACATCGACTACAAAGAGGGCTCGACGCTCCACCTCCGACTTATCGACCCCGCAGATCCTGTGACAGCAGAAGACCCACTCGCATCGGTGAACGCGGACCTGGTGCGCGAGGGTCTCGCGTCGATCGATCGAAAAGGATGCAAGTACCTCGCTTCGTACTCACAAGTCCTGACGAAGCTCCAAGAAGCCGTTGCCGGGGCGAAGCGGGACCGGTACGGGATGTTCGAGTTTGGCGACGTCGAGGAAGATGACGAGTAGGACCTGGAGATGTGACTATGTAGTCAGAGTGCGCAGATATGACATTGGATTCAAGACGATATACTTGGACATTTTATTGTCTCGTGCGTGCTTGAAACATCGGAGCAGTGTTAGTGGTGCTTCTTTTCAACGATGCTTATTTGGCCGGGAGCTGTGCAATTAGCGCCGGTGGAAAGTATCCACACCCACGGTCATATTGGATGGAAGGCAGTTCTCTTTCGTGGCAATGATGATACTCCCAAGTGGTTTCTCGCACCCCGCCCCACCTCCGCGATGGAGCTCGGTTCCTTAACACGGATGCGAAGGCCCCTGAATTAAGCGATGATCTTTGCAGTGTGAACACTACATGATGAGAGCTGAGAGCACTGAGATTATTGTTCGGCACCTGCGCCTGCGCACATCAAAGACCAAACATGAGTACAAGCTGTGCAAGCAACCATTAGCAGGTGGCCGCAATCGCGAGTGATCAATGTTCCTCCCCCATTATGTCAAGTTGTGACAGCGGCCTAGTAAAGAGATATTCGTGAGACCTGCTCCCCGGGAATCGCATCGCATTGCTGCTGCGCGTAATCGAGAAGCACACAGCATTCAACGGAGCAGTTACGACACTGGCACGTGTGATACACGTTGGAACGGGCAACAACCTCATCAGGGTGAGCGCCCATTTTGAACCTATCAAGCCGAATGGTGGATCACTGACGTCCACAGACGACAACCCTTCCGATACTGCGCCGAGAGGCGATCGTCTCTCTTTTCTCTTCGCAATAAATATCTTTTCCTTCCCCCTCGAGAAACTCAATCGGCGCCACGTCTATACTGTATTTCACTCCTCACGCTTGCCGCGCTGCACGACATGACACCCGTTGCGCCCATGGAACCCCCTTTCTATCCCCGTGTGACAGTTGAAGATGCTTCAGACGAGGAGTAAGTCCACCGTCCTCTCCATCAATGGTCTTGGGCTCGCGAGGCTGATGTGTGGCCCCTTTCTGCCAACCACAGGAGCCTGATGTCTTACCTATCAGAACTGCGTGGGATGGACCCTGAGCCCCCCTTGCCTCCTAGCCCTTCCCCTTCCTCGCACTCCCCCCTCCTCGAGCGCACCTCACTCGATGGCAACCCGGATTCACCACGACGGTCGCGCAGAGGCCGCACGCACAGCCCAACGAGCAAATCACGACACTCCGAATCCAAGTCGCGCAAGGGAGGAGGTGGTGGTGGTGGAGGTGGCGGTGGTCGACGCGGGCGAACACGGGATCGGGATCGAGAGCGGGGCCGGGAGCGGCGGCATCCATCGACGGCAGACTCGATGCTGACATTGATGCTGGCGGAGGAAGAGCGCAACTCGTCGAATCTCAAGGTGCTGCTGCAGATCACGCGGGACCGGCTAGAGACGGAGACGCGGCGTGCCGATGCGGCAGAGAGCCGGGCGACGCTGGCAGAGGCGCGGGTGCGGGAGGTGAGCGGGCGCGTGGCGGGGGCAGAGCAGGCGCTGCACCGGAGCGAGCTGGATGGCGCACGCGCGCAGGAAGAGACGAAGCGCGTGCAGATGCAGCTGGAGACGACGGAGCGCGAGCTGCGCCGCGTGTCGGCGGAGATGCAACGCCTCGTACGGCAGAAGGACGAGGCAGATAACGCAGCGGCCAAGGCGCGCGACCTTGCGCGCCGGTGGCAGGCCGCGCTGAGGGACTACCAGGCGCACGACGAGGGGCGGCAGGAGGGCATACGCCTTGCGCTACTCCGGCGGTATGATGATGGTAGGGAGGACGGCTGGGAGGAGGGCCACACTGAGGGGTGGGATGCCGGGCGGGAGGATGGGTTCCAGGAGGGGCGGAGGACCGGGTTCGAGGAGGGTCGCGAGGCGGGTCGGAGAGAGGAGCGGAGAGAGGAACGGAGGTACGCGGCGGAGCTGTATGACCGCGACCGCTGGAAGGACGTCCCGCCTCGGCCGTGGGAGGGCGACGAGCGAGTGATGCCGGACATGTCGTTGTTCAGCAAGGCTAGAAGTGCGGTGGGTTGGGACGCCGAGCCCGCTGTTGTTGCGGTCGCTGACACTGCATCGCAGAGCCAAGATCGGACGCGGACATGGGTCGAATCAATGGTCGACGAGTCGATTAACTCACACTCGCCGAAGCCGCCGCAACAAGCTTGGCTTAGGCGGACACCAGAGCCGTTCCTGGACGGGCGGCAGTGATAAAATTGGTTGGTTGGTCAGGGCCAGGGACTTGTGACTTGTTATTGTAGTTGTAAGTGTAAGTAGTATAGTATGCTATGCCGGTATGGCCGGGCCGGGTGTTATTATGATAAATGATAACAAGGCACCGCATCCCACCGTTGCTCAGCCATCGCAACACAAACACCATGACCACCGTTCCCAACCCGCCTCAGTCTCCAGGTGTCGGCGCGCGTAGAAAGGGCCCAAAGTCTCTTCCCACGTTGCCTCTCTCTGCCTTCAGTGCCCCCAACACCGGCGTCTCTGACAACTTCCCTCTCCCTCCAAGTCCCAGCACCGTCCATCCAGATCACGTAGTTGATGTCAGCGTTCGAGGGTCAGTCCTCGAGTGGCAGAAGCAGGCCAAAGGGTCCCTCGAAGGCCGCGCGAATGCTGTTGTCGTGAAGACTGTTGAGAGTGACCTCGAAGAGTGCGCCTAGTTATGCTTTCCTCGATTTGATCAGTTCACCGTTGATCGGCGTCTAGGCTCGAATCCCAGGCATCTCAGGCTGGTGTTACCATCCTGGCCGTTTCGATTCCATTCAGCTTGGAAAGCGGGGCGGTGCCTTCGATCCCCTCCACTCGGCTTCTCGTCACGCTCTCTGCTTCATATGATGACACGTCCGACGCAGCAGTCGCCGCTCTCCAGGCGGCGTTGAAAGCCGATCACATTGTTGATATCGACGTGCCTGGATCCGGAGAAGAATGTTGGGAGAAACTGGAAGATTTCCTTACCAAGGCCACAGCTGATGCACCCAACACGGGGCGCATCATCCTCTGTGAGTGACTCGGCGTAGGCATGCTTCTACGTTGAACTCTGATCTGAAAACCTGACAGCTAATGTCCTTCCTCCCCCGCACGATCTCGAGCTCCCTATCGTGAAATTGCTCTCCCACCCCACTTACATCTCATACCAGTCGCACATCGCTACCCTCTCTCTCTTCCCGAGAGTCTATCTCTCTTATGTACCCCCGACTTGGAACGCACCCACGCCACCGACCCCTGTCGGTGACCAAGGTGCCGCCACCGCGTCAAAGGAAAAGAAGGAATGGAAACGTAGGATTAAAATGTATTGTAAGTTGCATGCGCTCCTCCTTTCCCTTGTGTCCCCTTCACCGGTTGACATGCTCCCAGTGGGTCCCGCCGTTGAAGCGTTCGGATTCGAACGTATTCTCTTTGGCTCGGCGCCATCACCGAGTTCCCACGCAACTTCGAGCGCGGGTGATTGGTACGAGATTGCGCGCGAGTCATTCGCAGAACTCGGTGTCGAACAGAGCAACGTTGACGCAGTCTTTGGCGGAAACGCACAACGTATCTATGCAGGAAGTGTTTAGAAAAGCGGGCCTTTAGAGTGATTGTTGCTATTGTTTTGTTGTACTGCCGACCCAAGTTATTTATTATAATTAGTCACAACGGCACGGCACATCTTTGTTCACCTTTTTGCAACTACTCGCGGTGTTTCGCACCTCAAATAGTGCGATGTTCCTGCGTTCTGTCCACATCCACAACTCTTGATAGATGCCTTCTCAGGAAGACTACGAAAGTGATTATGATACCAGACCCGAGGCTGGCCGGACCAAGCCGTCATTGGACTCGGACGAATCGTGAGTCGAGTCTCACAACGAATCGTCTCCTTTCTGCGGCAGCATTCAAGACTTTCTTCTAGTGACAATGACAATCCCTCCTCTGCCCCCACGGTCAGTCGCCTGGTGTCTTCCGTCTGCGCATTACATTGATGCCATGGCCCGTCTAGCGTCGGCTGACCTTTCCCAACGACGGTGACGATGACGACGACAACGCGCACATGACGGTCGAGGTGACCAGCCAAGAACCTTCAGCTCCAGCTCCTGTCCCTGTAAATCCCATTCGCCAGCCAACCGCTTTCGTAGCCCCAAATCCGAGCACCTCATCCGGTCCGACTTTCTATAAGACCCCCATCCATGCCGCCGTAACCGCTGAGGGAACGTCCATGTTCTGCGTCGAGGGCTACGTGAACACCCCAGAGCTCAGCGCCGGGCGTGGCGGCGGGCTCAGCCAGGGCTTGCCCGCGAACGGGCCATACAAGTCGCTCTTCCGGGCGCGGTCCGAGTCGCGTGCCAGCAATAAAGCTGCTGTACCCACCGCGCCAGACTCGGGTCTGCACGTCCTGGCGGAAGCCGCCCAATCGCCCGAGGCGCTCTCACCACCCTCGACCACCTCGCCTGTCCCAGGTCCTACCCCTGTCTTGAGGAAACGTGCCAGCAGGAGACCATCACCATTGGTCGCGTCGTCTCCGGCTTCGTCCGTGGCGCCGTTGGATCCTGTCTCTGCGGCACGGTCATTATCGGAAAGCTCAAACAATGCGAGCTCGGCGCCTGTTACTGGCGCCAGCCCTCCTCGATGCACCTCTCAGGCGAAGCCGCGCGGTGGTGCTGGCACTGGCAAGGGCAAATCGAAGGAGAAGACTTCTCTGGCCGCGACACCTCCGCCAGTCGATGGGGATAGCCAGCAGTACGGGCGACACGTCGTTTCGCGTCAGCAGCCTGGACCTCTGTCACAACTCGCTGAGCGCGAAACTGGGTCGACGATGCAACAGGCTCGCCCTCGAAATGTGCAGAAGAATAGGACAGGTCCAAAGGAAATAAGTCATAGTCCCCAGCCCGCCGCACCGTCCGATGACGGAGGCTGCGATTACAGCCAAGATTACTACACGCCTTACTACGAGGCTGAGCCTCCCGACGCAGTGACACACGAGGTCTGCGAGGGAGGTCAGAATCTCAGCCCGCCTCCGCTGAGGACCTGGGAGTCACCCCGACCATCATCGTCTACCGTGAATACTTACCCGGTGTCCATGCATACAACGAGCAACGAGTCCTCTCCAGCACTCGTGACAGACTTGCGCACACGTCGTTCGTCGACGCCAAGCACAAAGCCGCGCATGTTAACATTGCTCATCGAGGATAGGCGCACTAGTTCCGACGAATTGGCGGAAGTTCGTGTGCGACTCAAGTTCGCCGAGGGTTATTTTTGGGCAGACGCCAAGGAAGTATGTGCGGCGTTACAAAGTGGGCCGTCTCGTATCGATGGTGCGTCCCTTACTTACTCTTACTACTGAAAAGTTACTGAGATTCATTCAGGCCCCGCCAAACTGCTCACGATGCGGGGGAAGTACAAGCAGACGTTTCTGCGTGTATCTGCAGATGGGGAAGAAACAAGCCAGTCAGCAAACTTGAAAGTCGAGCTAGATAAGACACTGTCGGTCATCGTGGAGAGCGTTCGTATACCAACCGCCTATTGCAGATGGTTATGCGTGTTTATCTAATACGAGACATACAGATCTCAGACCACCGTGGAGTATTGCCTACATCAGCTCTCAGCTCAAACCCCAGTCCACTTGCCAGTATACTTCCTGTTGCGCAAGCGTTGAACACACCACATCCACTCACACCCGTATCAAATGCTCTTGACCTGGAAGGCACACCCACGGGCTCACTGGATCACGAAGAGTCGGGCCAGTGGGCTATTGGTGCTAGGAAGCGCAAGCGAGAGACAAGCCTCAGTCATATTCAACACCCACTATTCGACCCTTTGGGCGGCCGCAGTCGCCCAAACACGTTGGACGCGTCAGTACGAACTGTGCCCACTCCACACGAGCACTACGTTCGTCCACGGAAGTCCAGGCGGAGCAACCCGATCACACCTTACGATGGTGGGTATGTGTCTGACTCACCTCCAACAACCTATCGTGGACAAAGGGTCCAGCAAAAGGATCAGGTCGCCTCTGGGTCTCGTTTTCATAGCTCAGGTTACGAAACGGACCAATCGCCGCCTTCCATAGGCGCGCGTTCTTCCGGTGGATCGATGTCCACTCAAGATAAGTATCACGGTTCTGATCGTAGGAAACGCTCGTTGCTCCAACCGCCTCCGACACCCTTGGAAAGCGCCCAGCGCATGCAGGACAAAGTCATTTCGTTCCTCCAAGATGAATTTATGCAGGACGCCTCCAGTTGGAATGAGTTTGCTCGAGACCGTGCACATGTCGGATCGTTGAGCAACGTGATGTTACTTAGGATATACTGGTTTGCGCAAGGGCGGCTGGACCAGTGGGTCGGTTCCCGTACCCCGCAACACCTTAACTACAAGAAAGTGGAGATTGTGAGTTTTTTTTTCGTTTAACACCACGCATGATATGTGTCGGGCGTTGATTACATGTTTCAATCATGCAGGGCGACGTTCTTGCTGCGCTGGAAGTCACAGAGGACTGGTATCAGGAATGCAACGAGACACTTTCACTCGCGATTGCTTACGGTGAACGTGGCGAAAGGTACGAGGACCCACGCACGGTAGCTGCTTGTCGCGACCGCGCGCCGAAGTCACGTGCTGGGGGTTCGGGGCCGACGGATCTTCTTGTGCTGCTCCGCCAGGTGCACGAGGAATATTGTGACAGGGTTGGGCATATCGCACAGGCGAGGTAGTCAGCAG